>JAVSBU010343863.1:0-10445 GCA_033118015.1 Loricariichthys derbyi | reverse complement strand
CACACACACACACACACACACACACACACACACACACACACACACACACACACACACACACACACACAGAGCGTTCCACAATCAAGCACCGCTTCTCTCTCTCTCCCTCGCTCATTCTGTCATATGTGCATATTCTAAGATGCATGATGCAGCAATCTGATGCGGACCCCCAGAAAGCGATTTGCGGCCCCCTGGGGGTCCACTGCCCCCGGTTGAGAAACCCTGACATAGAGCACATGATGCAGCAGAGACAGCTGCCATGCATGTATTTTAGAAAGAAAGGCAAAAATTATGTGGTGTGTGCTGGCGTCAATGGGAATAATTATACTTTCGACATCCTCTGACCTGTGTCTCCGCAACCATGTATTCATCAGGTTTCAGGTGGACAGTGAAGGCCTCGCGGAGCTCCCTCTGCCCATCATACAGAACCTGAACCTCTACCATGTGCTCGGTCTCGCCTTCCTTGAATTCCACATCTACAAATATTCAGAATTATATCGATTAACACACGTTACAGAAGTTTTGTCCTACCTGTGCCCTGACTGGCTGGCCGTGTAAAAGAGTGGAATATAAACTGGATGGTCACTTTATTAGACATATCTAGTAGCATATTGTACTTCCTTTGGCCTTTGGATTCATGATGATTCACCCTTGCATAGATTTTTCTAGGCATTGAAATCATTCTGCAGGAATATTAACCCATGCAGACATAGCTTCTCATAGATGGCTGATTAGATGGATGTCCTGACATTCTCTGATCTCATGCTATAGATGCTCTAAAGGATTAAGATCAGGGGACTGTGGAAGCCAGGAAAGCAAGCAAAACACTGTTGCTCCCAGAACCAATCAAATCGATTATACAAACCCATGCCATGGTACACGTCCTGCTGAAAGTGTCCTACTGCCGTTGTGTTAACAATTGCCATTAAGCCAGGAACTTGGTTGGGCACAAACTGGTGATTGGCTGTTCTAAGCCATTCATTCATTCTAAGCAATGGCATGATGTGCATTCAGACACACAGCAGCATTGTATTTGTCCAAAATTAGCATGACTGTGCACCACCTGAACAACAGAAGTGCTCGACATCCTCCTTTGACCCCTTTCATGGATGAATTCATGGATATGGAGAATCCATGTTGATGTTCAATGTTTCTCAATCACACCATCCTCTGTATAGTCTCAACAGCGTTGCATGAGAAGGATTGATAATATTAAATAGTTTTTCAAATGCTGGTCTCCAGCTGGCCTTAAATCTGTAATTTCTTCCCATTCTAATGTGAATTCAGACTCAAACTGATAAGCAGAAACCTTGCTCGCTTGATTTTATACTGTATGTCTCTAATTTCCATACACCATACAGGTGTCTCTAACAAATTGGCCACCCACTGTAAATATTGAAACTTACAGATTAAAACATACAGATATGTATTAACATGAGCAGAAAATGCAGAAAGTTTGAATTGAGTGTACAAATGTTTGCATGCAACTCTGCATGTCGATCAGTTAAATCTTATTAATCAAATATCAGACTTGTCAGATTTATAATTTGAAAAAATTATTTCTTTAAATCTGCTGACCTTGAGACAGAGGGTTGTAGTCCTGTCCTGATGTTGCTGAACCATCTTTGGTGTGGACCCTCACCACAGAGACTTTAGAGGTGTCACCAAGACGAAGGACGGGGATCTTCACCACGGCGACCTCACCAACTACCTGAGGCTCTTGCACACTATACTTAATTTCTGAAAATCTGATGATGGGCTCTGGAGGATAGAAACAAAAACAAAATGTTTGTGTGGAAATGTTTTGTATACAGTGCAGTCTGAACAGCCAAAAAATAAAGAAAAGTTCATGCAACTGCTCTCCATACCACAAGGAAAGTACACCTGTGAAGACCGTGGGTGTAGGAGAGAGCAACTGGACTTGCCTGTAGATTCTTGAAGACGTTTCACCTCTCATCTGGAAGGCTTCTTCAATTCAAACTGATTAATAGGGAGCATCAGGTATTTATCTTCTCATGGATGAAAAGCTCATCTGAGTCGTCGTTGAGTCATCCTGTTGGTCTGGGTCACTGGAGGCTGGGTGTAAATGGCCTTTTGAACTGAAGAAGCCTTATGGATGGGAGATGAAACGTCTTCAAGAAGCTACAAGCAAGTCCAGTTGCTCTCTTCTACCACCCACGGTTACTAAGACCTGGACAACTGAGATTCTTCACAGATTCATACTGTGAGGACATTTTTCCACATGGTTGGCAAATGATGATTAGCAAATATCTTTGTGTTTCCTTTCTAGCTAAATGGTATTGTTACAAAATTTCAAGTACTACATACTTAAATAGATGCTGTAGTGTAGTGTACAGTTTTCATTTATTAGCTAAACTTTCATGGCTGCTAGGATAACGCTAACTGAGATTAGCTGAGATTAGCTAAAAGTAAACGCTTGATTAAAATTATGACAGTACCACAAATCCAGAAATTAAAATATTACAAATTACAATAATGATAAAAATGAGAGTGGTTGTATTCAGTCTGTTGTACTATTTAAGATGGTAAACTAGCATGATCTTGCTTTTTGGTGTAGCTGGTTAGCTAGCATATCATTCGCTTGCTATGTGACCACATAAGCTTTTTTCAACAGAGAAAATATTGCACCAGGACCTATAGCCTAGCTTCTTTGCTAAGTACACTTAAAGACTGATAAATGCTAATACTAATGAGTCTAATTCATTAGTAACTACACTCCTTTTTATTTTCTCTTAGCTTGCCAAAATACCACCATGCCCTGGTGTTAGCTAAGCAGCTAAAAACCACGCTGCACGTTAGTGTATCAGAGAAAGTTCCTTTTTATGTGTGTTTACTAGTAAAATATATTTTAATACTTACCGGTATTTTACGACAGTGATTTTCCATCAGTCTACCAAACCCCATGTAGTATTGCTGTTATATTTTAGATACAGTGTGTTGTATGGAATACAGAGAATTGTATGGAAGCTCCAAGAACTGTATATTACTGGCAGTACTGGGTCAGTGATTTACATGACACAATGTGAAATGTATCTATAATGTATGTTAGCTTCACTAATAAAAATAAAGAAATAAGTATTTTTATGGAAGATCTTAATATGGTTTATAAAGTTTATATAATTCGTGAGAGTGTGTATTGAACGTACTGTCTTTCTTGTCGGTGATGGTCACCAGAGTTTCCTTCTGCTCCCCCAGTGTAGCCCCGTATGGGGATTTGCTCTTGGGTGTTCCCAGAACCAGTCGGAACTCCTCATCATCTTCGTGAATAGGGTCATCCACTAAAGTCACGACACATGGCTTCTCGTTCTCACCTGCATACAAGTAGATATATTTCTGTCTTCACTCTATTGAATATACATACTGATATAGGTACACTACTGTGCAAAAGTCTCAGGCCACCATTAGTTGTTGTTTTAACAACAGTATCATGACCATACAGTCATAACATATTGTAGAATATTAGAACCAGAAATTCCAAACTTGGATTTGTCAACTCCATAATACTTTTTACACCAATCTTCATTCTATTCCTTGTGACCCGTGAGCTCATTTCCACAGGCTTAACCACCACCCATTCCCACAGGCTCTAGTGCTACTCATGTCTCTCGTCCAATCAGGCACGCCCATTAACACCATGTGCTACTCACACCCACAAGTTGCTAAACAGTTCCCATCACTCTGCCCCAACACGTGCCCACAGTCCATCCCCCTGGTCAGTCCTTCCTGGCAACAGCTCTGTGCAGGAAGGCCAGCGTAGGGCCAAAAGGCCTGAGGTATGCTAGGGTTTAGTGCCAGTGGAGGGACACTGCCTCCTCCCAGGTGCCACCACCACCTGATCTCCTTGTTAGCCCTATAGCCTCTGGGACTCTGGGGACTGCCTACCTGCACATAGTTCCTCCTCTTGTCCGCATCATGACAAAAATAATGGAATATACAGTATAACAGTGGCCTAAAACCTTTTTTTACCATATATGAATGAGCATTTTAACATCCATAAGCTTGCTAACCTGGCAGGAAGGTGATGATGGAGTCATCAGTGTTGGGTCGCTCATTGTAGTCCATCATAACTTCAGCAGAACCTTGGCGAGTGTAGCAGCGGACAGTGGATGACTTGCTGATGTCACCACTGCGGTAAATCATGGCCTTTACCTGTCCATCACTTTCATCCACCTTATATGATGCCTCCTTAAACTGCACTCTGGGGACTGATCACATGTCTGAATGACTATTAGCACACAGCATCACAAAGACGATCCTTCTCACCAGCATGCAAGTACAGTAAATTAATAGCATAGTGTCTAGTGACTCTGCTCACTACTGAATGGAAGGACTTACGGTCAGTAACTGTGTCGTTAATGGTGATGACAGTTTTGCTGGGCTCTCCCAGCACAGCATTCACTGGCATACGCAAGACCAGCTCAAATATTTCCGGTCCTTCCAGCTCTGGGCGCCCAAGATCATCCAGAATGGTCACCCTGAATGTCTGCATGGTGACGCCGGGTGCAAAATCCAAATTACGACTGATGCCAACGTAATCCAGACCCGCTAAAGACAGTCAGAGTTAAATGAGATGGATGCATTTTCTGTTACATAAGAATGTCACATCCATGTTTGGGTACAACATCTTTCAAAATTGTATTTATCTAAGTATTTTGTTTTACCTTCAGCTGAGAGAGGCTCAGTCTTCCGGGACCGTACGGTGACAGTTGCTGTCTTAGAGAGGTCAGTCCCGGTTCTCCAAACTCTCACCTCCACATAGCCAGCACTCTCATCAACCATGTACTCCATCTCACCGAAATACAGAGATGGTTCTATATGGCAAAGAGACTGACTGAAAATGACCATACACTAGACGGCATTGAAAAGATTCTGAAAAGATTTATAAAAAACAAAAGTCTGAGTTTTTGTTGCAGAGTAGTCACAGAAGTTCAAATCCCACCTCGGCAAAGGTGCGACTGCGGTCCGTCAGCTTACATTTTTATTCTACAATTGCTTGGATTGTAAGATTGTAACATCTGTTTATACTCCCACAAACATAAATTTATTTTATTGTTATTTTATCTGATAGACCAAGTATTTGTAGCAAGTATTTGTAAAGTGAAAAGAAAATGATACATACTTTACAAATTGTTTGATAAATAAAAATCAGAAAAGTGGTGTCCATTTATATTCAGCCCCCTGTACTCTGATACCCCTATATAAAATCCAGTGTGACCAATTGCCTTCAGAAGTCACCTAATTAGTAAATCTACCTATGTGTAATTTATTCTCATCATAACTACAGCTGTTCTGTGAAGGCTTCAGAGGTTTGTTAGAGAACAGTAGTGATTAAACAGCATCCTGAAAACCAAGGAACACATCAGACAGGTCAGGGATCAAGTTGGGGAGAAGTGTTAAGCAGGGTTAGGTTATAAAAAATATCCCAAACTCTGAACACCTCATGGAGCACCGTTCATCTGAAAACTGAAGGAGTATAGCACAACTGCAAACCAAGGCACGGCTGTCCACCTAAACTGACAGCCCAGGTAAAGAGACACTAATTAGAGAAGTTCTGTCACTCTGGAAACTGAAACGGTATGTGTGGCAGAAAACTAACACTGCACCGCACCAACCCCACGGTGAAACATGATGGTGGCAGGATCATGCTGAGAGGAAGCTTTTCTTCAGCAGGGACAGAGAAGTCAGTCAGAGTCGTCCAGTCAAAGTCTAGATCTAAATCCCATTGAGAATATGTGGAAAGACTTGAAAATTGCTGTCCACAGACACTCCCCATCCAATCTGACTGAGCTTGAGCTATTTTGAAGAAGAATGGGCAAAAAGTTCAGCCTCTAGATGTGCACAGCTGCTAGATACAAACCCCAAAAGACATGAAGCTGTAATTGCAGCAAAAGGTGTTCCTACAAAGTATTGATTCAGGGGGATGAATACAAATGCACACCACACTTTACAGATTTTCATTAATGAAAAATTTTGAAAACCATGTATCATTTTCATTACACTTCACACATACTTGATAATTTGTGTTCTTTTATCACATAAAATCCCAATAAAATACATTTAAATTTGTGGGTATAATGTGAAAAAATGTGGAAAATATCAAGGGATGTGAATACTTTTGCAAGGCTCTGTACATACACAGTGTATACAGTAATTTGCTTCCCATTTGATGCTGGCAAGATGCTTACTTATTAGTTATCGCCAATGTTCACGCCACTATTTGTGTGTGCCATGGCTTGGAACTTGCAAGACTGAATGAAGACTGCTGTTATGACCACCTTACATCTAACGTTTGAAATGATGTGATTTTGACACAAGTCTAGGAGGAGTCCCATGATTTTTTTCCGACTTTGAGAACTAATTTGTGAATGTGAAATCACTAAAAATCATTAAATTGTAAGGCCAGCATTACATAGACATAAGTATAAAAGCAACAACATATGACAGTGGCAACAAACCTTCCTTACATAAGGAAGAAACCTTAGAAGGAACCAGGGTGAAATGATGAATCCATTCTCTGCTGAGTGATACCAGGGATTATAAGTGGAATAACTCGATACAATAAATAAAAATAAAATAAATAACAGATTAAACATAGCCATTGAACATTTTAGACCATTAGGTAGTGCTGTAGACCACCATAAGGTGAATTTGTTCCCCTAAAAGTAATAAATCATGTGAATACTTCAGTACATAATGGTGACAAATTACAACTTATAATACTATATTATATTATATTATATATACTTCTTGTAATTAGGATTTGCATATGCCAGTCATAATCTTTCAGTGTTTAAAATTTCAAGTAAATACAAACAAGTAAATAGTTTCTTAATTATAGAACTACATTGGATCCCTTTACATAAATGTTGACTTATTATTTTTTACAGTAATGTAAAATATGTTTACATTATATAAGGCAAGTAATCTTAACTTGAAAGACTGTTCTATGTTAAATGAAAACTTTAATAGCTATAGAGAAAAAACTGTAATTGTATTGCTGGGCAAATACATTAGTTACTTTGCTTAGGTTACAAGGAAAATGTCCATCCTCAAAATGTGGATGATTTTTTTGTCACATGACATAACAGTGTGTGGAGATCATGGATCATGAAAAATTTATTGGATGCACGCCAACCAAAAGGGATATTTATCAATCAATAAATCCTTTCCTGTTGCATCACAAGCTCGAGCTACATTCCACTAAAATTAAAAACCATATAAATATTGTCTGTTACTGAAACTGAATAAAAAAAAACTGAATTATTATTATTACTATTACTACTACTACTACTACTAGCCTATGATTTCTAGGCTGTCGGTTTTATAAGGCTTACATGAAAGGTAAAAAAAACCCAAAACATTATTTGGTGAAAATGCCTTCTTGATGCCAGAGGTCAGAAGATAACGGCCAAACTGGTTCACAATGATTGAGCGGCAAGAGTAACTGAAATAACTACTTGTTACAACCGAGGTATGCAGTAGAGCATCTCTGAATGCACAACACATTGAATCTTGAAGCAGATGGGCTTTGGCAGTAGAAGACCACACCAGTTGTCACTCCTGTCAGCTAAAAACAGGAAGCTGAGGCTACAATTTGCACGGGCTCACCAAAATTGGAAAATAAAAAACTGGAAAAAACATTGCTGGTCTAATGAGGCTTGATTTCTGCTGGATCCTGCAGATGGTGTCAGAATTTGCAGAAACTGAACAATTGTTCCATCCTGCATTATATCAATGGTTTGGGTTCTCTTTATGAGCACTGTGTTCCATCGTCTAATGGCTACTTCCAGCAGGATAATCACATCATGTCACCAAACTCAAATAATCATAAACTGGTTTCTTGAACATGACAATGAGTTCACTGGAACTCAAATGGTCTCCACAGTCACCAGAACTCAATCTTATAGACCAGCTTTGTGATGGAATGGAAGATTCACATAATAATCTGATGCTGTCACATCTGTATGGACTAAATATTTTGAGGAAAGGTTAAGGTTACAAATCAGCACCTTGTTGAATCTAAACCACAGTGAAACAACCCAGTTCTGAAGACAAAATTGGGTCCAATTCAACCCTAGCAAGTTGTATTAAATAAAGTGAACAGTGAGTATGTCTTCATTTATGGGACAGAATTGCAGAACTGATTTCAACATAATTTAAATGGTTTCCTTAATAACTTACTGTTTGTCATTAGGACACTGCAATACTGCTGTTGAAAAGAGACTTTGCCGACTTATGGGAGTAATGCATTAGAAATCAGACATTGAAAATAATAATAGCTATTTTCAACATAACTAATGTTTGACTTTATTGTCATGAACAATTCAATTGCTCCTTGATATAATTTTTTTAATTATTATCAATTGTTTTGCATCCATTACTAAACCAAAACCTTTTCTCATGATGTGGGTGAGAAGGACATAAGCTCAAGGGGCAAACAGAAGGGGGTGCTGGGTCTGCGCTTGGGACGAAAGAGGGAGACTACAGGAGGTCCAATCTCACCCTACTCTCTATATATGGCCCTAACGATTACCTCAGACCTCCTGGTTCCTACTCCTCTTTCCCTAATTAAAGGAGCAAACACCCAAAATGTCACCACCTGGTCAGAGAGAGAGAGAGAGATGGGAAAAATGGGCAATGGGGCAAGGAGAAGAGCAGGCTGGGGAAAATGTTAAGGGCCACGCTGTAACTAAGGTGATGAAGAAACGGGATTAAACTAAGGTAGCGAGACAAATCTCTAGTGAAAACTAAACTAAATGGCCAAGAGGAAAAGCTGAACTAAAGTACTGAGCAAAGCTCTCATCCAAAATGGGCCTGAAAAACCAAGAAGCCCAAAAAATGAGCCACATGAAAAACAGAAACCAAAATCACTATCAAAAACCCGAAGCAAAACTCGATTGAAAACACCGAATATAAGCATGAGATGAACTACTGTAAACTAGACACTACATACCGATAAAAACACGAAGATCACAACGCAGCAAAACCGGTCTGCAATGTCGCACAAAGCAACCAAGGATGCGACAATGGCGGATGCCGGATTTAAATAAACGCCAAGACAGCTGTTTCTCATTGAGCCTGATTGTTTCGGGCCTACCCGATCGCGGAGCGCTAAGGTCTGGACGATCAGCATGCTGGTTCTGCCCTCTAGTGGCTGAATGAGAGCTGCAAGCATACCTGATGACACATTTTTAGTGATCCCAAACTTCTGAACACTAAAAAATATATAAAATACATTACAAGTCAGGGACTGTGCTGACGGTTCAAGTGCTGGACTTTGGATTAGAATGTCCAGGGTTCAAATCTCACAACTACCACTATTGGGTTCTTAAGCAAGACTTTGAATCCACAATTACTAGCACTTGTAAGTCACTCTGGTAAATTCACCTGTTAAATGATTAAAATGTGAAATTTAAACAATGAAAAACCTTGTAGCAAGTGTTTGTTTGGAGATTTATACTAAGCGATTGAGTGCAAAGCTAAAGAATCTTGGGTTGGCTGACTGACTATATTTGAGAGAAATCTAAGAAAAAATACACAAACCCCCTTTTTATCTGAATTGTTCCTTATGCACAATAAGAATATCAAGAGAAGAGGATACAAAATGAATACCAATGTCCTGTTACTAGAAACAGAACACCGCTTTACAGCACGCGTTACCAAATTCACATTACAGGCTCTCATAGGTTTGACTGTTGTAAAGCTACTGTTTCAGTGTCTGACACAGTGGCCAAAATTTTCCAAGCTTATCTTCTGCTCTCATTTATCTTTTCTTTTCATCCCAACCTGGCACGAGCGAACTCCTTCATTACATGTCTATGTGAGACTTCACTAGCCATGCAATCATTCAGTTACTCTGGTTAAGGTAGAGTGCTGAAGAAGAACAAAAGTATTGCTTTCTGGGGCAGACATCTCTCAGCCTTTCATTGTGAAATGCCAACCTGAACTGACTCGATCCAAGGTCTTCTGTTACTTTTTTGAAGCTCCATATCATTAAGTGACCAGAAGAGTGGAACGCAGCCATATCCGGAATGTCTGGGTTCATACATCAAAGGTCTGGCTCTTTTTTCCCTTCTCTTTTTCTAGCTCAGCTTTATACTTTATAAGCTTTATATGGTACATTCACACTTGCCAGATTAAATTCAAAATTCATTTATATAGAAAAAACAAGAAAGAATATCCCTCTAAGATGCATACAGAAACCCAGAGAGACACCAGGCTCTTTTACACATAGATGGTTTATTCGTCGGGTAGTACATAGACCGAAGTTCGCGGTAGTTCCGGTTGTTTTTGCGGAGGAAAGGGGTGGAGCAAACTGGCCGGCGTTTTGATCGCCATATAAAGCAGCTAAATCTGCCGAATAAAGCGATGTTTTGACGCCGTAGCATCCGGCACACATCAGGCAACGTGGATTAATACACAGT
>JAVSBU010343835.1:0-10447 GCA_033118015.1 Loricariichthys derbyi | reverse complement strand
GTGTGTGTGTGTGTGTGTGTGTGTGTGTGTGTGTGTGTGTGTGTGTGTGTGTGTGTGTGTGTGTGTGTGTGTTGCGCACATGTGCTCTAGGTTGGATTGGCATCATGTCTAGGGTTGTTACAGCTTTGCACCGTATGCTGCTGGCGAAGCACTGGCTTTCCCGTGATCCTGCACAGGGTTAAGTGGATAAGAAAGTGAATAAATGAATGAACATTGTTGTATACGACTAAACATTCAGTTAGGTCACTCTGGCAAAATTTAAGTAACCTGGAAATTTGTTGTTAAGACTGCTAGTGTGAATGACACAAAGCTGTGGAATTTACCAGTAATGCTATCCTGGTAATTACCCAAGTTTTGAGTGTGAAGGGGGCTATAGCCCTGATTAAAGGGGGTTGCCATGGACTCTGGAATGTCTTTCGTTCTCTCTCTGGTTAACACCCTTGCTTTCTTTTTTTTCTGTTATTCACTGAGTCACTGTGTAGTGAAAGCTAGCCTGCCCATAGAAGACGCTTACTCAAGGTTTGTGGTGATGTAGCAGTGTTTTATTTTGCGAGTGATAGAAGGGTATCTGTCTCAATACACCATGTGGGGTTTGATGTTATAAAAGTATATATAGATCTGGATTGACATCTGATGTTTTCAGATGACCACTGCTAGGAATAAATTGATATATTTGAAAAATGCCTGTATTTTTGAACCCTTGTAAATCCATTATGATGAGACGGCTAACCTAATCCCTGTTATTTTATGGTGCTGTTCAAAAGCTTAATTGAGACTATACTTGGTGTAATATATTGTCAAAAACAATCGTATTCCTAGGTTTGCGTTAATAATTAGACAATACTTTTGGTGTATATTTTGGGTCTGAAGTATTCAAAAGTTGTTTGAATATATATCTTTCTCAATCTCATGAATTGGCACCATGTTATTCAGGATGTAATTGTTATCAGCATTTATGTCTTGCCATCTGTTGTGTTTTGACTTTTTTTTCTTTTTTTTTTGGGGGGGGGTGAAATAAATTAGTTGTTGTGCTCTCTTTAATGGCAACACATTTCCCACATAGTTTGCAGATTGACATGTGGCCTACAAAGGGGTGCATGCAACAAAGAGTGCTGAACTACTAGGGAATGTCAAGTGGTTGTAGGCAATACAGTGTTCCCTCGCTACTTCGCAGTTTATTTATTGCGGACTTGCTGTTTCGCGGATTTTCAAAAAATATTAATGGAAAATATTTATTGTGGTATTTTTGGTGTTTCATGGGGTTTTGCGATACTCCATTTAAAGTATTTTTCACATGTTTAGTACGTATTATACAGTGTAAATAACCACCTAAAATGTTTATTAATTTGTGTTAATTACGTAATTGATATTCAAGTTATCTGTATTTAATATTGATGTAAATACTTTCTTATTGTGGCTAACTTCACTTACACAAGAGACTTCAAAATAAAAGACTACACCTTTAACTAAATGTATAGACTTCAGGCCAGTCTATACATTTAGGTAAAGGCGGAGTCTTATATTTTGGAAGGGTCGTTCGGCAGTGGCTATTTTTGTTTGATTCCTGTCGGCAAGCTAATTCATTATCATTCTAGCTGTAGGACGTATGTTCAATGATAAGTACTCATATCAAATTTTTAAAATTATGTATCTAGGTTTGAGTTTAAAACATCTTGTGAACATTGAAGTAGACATTTTTTTAAAAGGTACATGTACAGTATGGGAAAACTTATTAAGTGAATGGGAAAGGGTTATATATGTGTGTGGGAAGAGTTTATAAAGACTTAAAATGTACTTACTGTATAACTAATACAATAAGCATAGTGTCGCTACTTCGAGGAAATTCACTTATTGCAGTTGGGTCTTGAACGGATCCCTCACGATAAGTGAGGGAACACTGTACCTAGTTTTTTTTGTGTTCAGTCACATTTTTTTCAATGTAATACACTCACTCATCTGCATGCTTAGTGACTTATTTAACCTGGAGTGTTCCCCATGGCAAACTGCCCCATCTTTAGATCTATTCCCAGCCATGTCTACTTGGTGGGTTAATCACTGTAGTAAATGTAGAACAGTGTCCAGAGAGTAAATGGAGAGACAGTTGGTTCCAAAACACAGTGCTGTGTGATCAGTAATTGGTTTGATTCAGCCCCTGCAAGCAAATCTTTTGGTCTGATATTGGTGTTTGAATATTGAACATGCAAGTGGTTTTTCCACTGCCCAGTTAATTAGACCTTGGGCTGTACTGCAATACAGGTCACAGGGGAAGACCTAATTAAGGATCCAGCAGTGACCATGTTTATATGGATTAAAAAACATTTGCTTTTAATTTGCATTTAGTTTGCCTTTTTCAGACAATGCCTTTGAACTTTACAATTTTCGTTTGTGTAGCCCTGAACTTTAATTACAGTGTTTTATGGTACCACATATGGAAGTCATATATAATGCAAGAGCCTGCTGGCAATGGATAGATTGCTAACAAAGTATGACAGTCACCCACACAACCACTGACACTGTGTTCAGAAGTTTTAAAATACTTAATGTAATAAATATCTGTGTCTAAACTGCTTAGCATCTGGACCCACGTTACACATCAACACTTTACAGTTCATCGCGAATAGGTGTTTATAGCAAATAAATAGCCAGACCACACGCGAAGCACGGCAGCAGTATTTAGTATATTTGTATCTATAGATGGAAAGCAAATACAAATCAAGCTGTTATCACTGAACAGGAAACCCTCATGCAAGAGGTGTGTGTGTGTGTGTGTGTGTGTGTGTGTGTGTGTGTGTGTGTGTGTGTGTGTGTGTTGCATATATTACTGTATGAAAGCATTCAGCAGTAGGACTGTCCTGACATTCTCTTCACTCTTAGGTGTTGGAGCCTAATAGCTAAATTATACTTCTGCAACTGTGTATCAGTGAACATCTTAAGTTTTGCATAGGCACCAGCCCATATCTGATTTTGCATAGACTATACGTTCTGTCTCTGCTTAAAAAAATCCTGTAATAACCCAGTATACTATTGTCCTATTTGTATAAAATATTTTGATTAATAAGGTGCATTAATGCATTTTCCGATAAAATATATGGGCAAAAGTATTGGGACATGCCTTTTAATCATTGCATACAGGTGGTTTTTTGTCCCATTGCCACAAGTGTATAAAATCAACCACCTAGCCCATGCAGTCTGTCTTCACATACATTTGTGAAATAATGGGGTGAAATAATGGGTCGATCTTAGGCGCTCAATGAAATTGATTGTGGTGCTGTAATAGTAATTGCAACAAATCAGTTCATGAAATTTCTCTCCTAGACATTTCACAATCAACTGTGAGTGCCGTTATTGAAAATTAGAAATGTTTAGAAACCACAGCACCTAGCCACACAGTGACAGACCATGTAAAATTACAAAACGGGGTCACTGTGTGCTGAGGCGCATAGTCCTAAAAATTGCCAATGCTCTGCTGATTCGTACTGTGAAGTTCCAAATCCCCGTTGGCATTAACATCAACACAAACAGCACCATGTCAAGCATTTGGAGTTGTGTAAAGCAAGCCAACCCTTGGCTGTGGAGAACTGGGAGCATTTTCTGTGGTGTAATGAATCAAGCGCCTCTATCTGACAGTCTGCACAGGTGATAAGTCTTGGTTTGGTGAATGCCAAACAAAGCAGAGTCCGTAAAAGCATGGTTGGTTGAGTTTAGTGTGGAAGAAATTAACTGGTAAGCACACCTCCCTGACCTCAACCCCATCAAATATCTTTGGGATAGGATCGAGTATTGAAACCGAAAGTTCCAAAATTCCATGAACTGGGTACCTGTTAAATAGATTTAGCTTCAAATGCATGACCGTGTTTAGTGTAAAAATATGTCTAAGGAGGCACTGATCTGCTAGGACCGGTGCATCATGTAATCACTTATCAGTACATAGTTTCATTGTAATATCCTCAGCTAGAGCATTATTAAAATATTGACATACAAAAGCACTTAAGTTTGGTACTTGAAGAGAAAATGAAAAGACTAAATGTAGTATGTAGTATCTGTTGTAAAGGAGGTTGCACCTCCAATGTTGTAAAACGTCCAAAGTGTGTTATTAAGCTTTAGTAGTGTACCGTGTTTGACCTACTGAGGTGTCCTTCCTTGCCCAACTGCTGCTTTAGCCGGAGTCTCTAAAATGCATCCAAAACGAAAGTAAGCATTTTACTTTAAGCTTTTTGTTTCCATTTAAACCTTTTATAAGTAAAATGCTAAACATAGAATTGCTTACTTTCCCTTTGGACTACACATTCATCATTTCAGCATTAGTCTGTACTTATCACCAGTAGTAACTGAGAGAGGGTTGGCTTTCCTAGGTCACTGGTTTAGTACAATAAGCCATGTTAAGCTTTTTATTAATAATACGTTTAAAGTCCCAGTATGTCATACAATCACATTATATAGAGTAAAAATCGAACACCTCATAGTTAGATCAGTTATATGCCCAGACTGAATAATTCAGTCAAATTTTGGTTGGTATAAGGCATTTAGAAGAAATAAATTGGGGAAACCCCCCGGAGATTCCAAAGTGGTCAGACTTCAAAGTGTTCGTTTTCATCATCCCGTGACTTGTCACGTGACTGGCGTGTGCTGCGAACAGAACATTTAAAGTGTAATTGACGATTCAAAAGACATTTATAGGTCTTGTTTTATATCAAATACAACAAGTGTGTTTTAGACATTAGGGTTCAACAATAACGATGGCCCAGGGCAAGTAAAATGTGCTGCTGGGACAGCTGCACGCAAACTCACGCCGGTCGGGCCAGTTCATGTTGGGTTGTGGGCACTCAAGAACAAAACAATATGGGCAAACAATTCAATTAAACATTTACCCCTCGTAATGAAAAAGTGCTCTAGTCCACTCGCACGTCCAGTCAAAACCAATCATTTTATTTGTTCATAAACAATGTCAGAGCGAGTCAAGCAGGAAAATGTCAGCGAAGCGCAAATACGAAGCTGCTTCTTCCCGAGGAGGGAAACTTTATTTTACCACCGCTAAAAGCATAACTGAACAATCAAACGAACCACTCGAGAGTCGACTCGCTCTCTGCGAGTGAACATAAGTGAGTCCTTTGTTCAGCCTGAACTTAAAGGGTCAGCAGGACAGTCTGCTTAATGCAGTGTCTGTGAATGAATACTATTTATTGTTCTGTAGCCCCTACAAGCTATTATAATAATAGCTAATATTATAATAATAATATAAGTTAATATAGTAATGGCTAATATAATAATATAATGTAGGCTCATATAATAATATAATGTAAGCTAATATAGTAATAGCAGAAGGTAAGATGTGAGAATGTTTACTTGTATTAATAAATTATAACCATAACTAAACACATTAGCTTTTGTGTGCTTATTTATGTCAATAACATTTTAAAATCCAAATATTTTTGGGACAGTAGAAATTTGGTACGGGACAGAAACTTTCCGGTCACTTGCCCGACTGGGCAAGTTGGGGAAAAAGTTAATGTTGAACCCTGGACATGTTCAATAAGTATTTCAAAAGAAGCAATAATACGTACGTATCTGTCAGAATTTCTCGCTGTATCCGTCTTATTTGGAGTCGTGATCGAAAATAGCATATCACATGATGCTATGACATCGCACTCGCTAATGGGAAACAAGCGCACGATATGTTTATAACCAGATTTTGTCAAATAAACACATAAAATAAATAAACAAATATCATAAGTCATTAGAAGGTGTGTTTTACTCATATGCAAAATATTGTTATAACATACTGGGACTTTAAATGGGAAGAAAAAGGTTAATGTAAAAAATGGTTACTTTGAAGAAGATATATAAAAAATAGATATTCTGTGTACCTAAACACTTCATGCACATTTTCACAATTTGAGTTGAAACTTTTACTCGAATAGATAAGCAGAACTGGAAAAGATCAAATGCAAAAAAAAAAAAAGGACCAACCCCTTTTGGGCCCTCCTATCCAATATTATTGTCTGCCTTCACAAGTGCTGTTCTGGATGAATAAACAAACAATCTCACAGACATAATCCAAAGTCATGTAGAAAGCCTTTCCAGAAGAGTGAAAGCTGTTATACCAGAAAGGGAAGGAGCAACTCCATATTGGTTTCCATATCTGTTTAGAGTGGGATGTCATAAAAGCTCTTGTAGATGTATTGTGTAGGTCCCCAAATACTCTTGTCCATATAGTATGTGGTTATGATCAATTGGTGTGATTTTTTTTTTTTCTTAAAAGTAAAGAGCAGCACAGGTTTGTTGTAATATTCTCTGCCAAACAATGTTCTTTCTGGTTTTTCTTTCTTTTTTGATACCATCAAAGACACAGTTGGCTAAACCATTCGGCACTGGCTTGATGCACATTAGTGCAGATATGAGCATTAGTGGTGAGATTTTATAAGGGTGTACATTGGCTTATCCTTAATGTGTGCTAACCCATAAAGCTCTCCTCTGTGCCGTGACTCGGGTGTGTTTATGTGCACCATTGCAGTAGAGGACAGCCTTTCATGAAACTACTAGTGTTTTAAACTGGACCTTTCTGTTTATTCCAATTTTGCTGTGTTTGGTACACAGTCATTGTGGTAAGCACATGTCCGTTTGTTTAGTCTTTAGTTTCTCTGTCTCTTATTCTGCTGTAAATGGAAAGGGAACAATTACAGAAAAACCCAAAGTAGCTGTTGATAATGTGTGGTCTTTTGAGGTTTGACTTTTTCTCTGGTATGGATTCTGGTGTGGAGTTCCAAAACACCAATATGGTACATGTCATATTTGTTATGGTGTAATTTAGGGTGACCAGATTTTCAAAGTTAAAAACCGGGACGCTTAAATTTTACAGAAAATGAAAGCAAGACATATCCTCCCCAGTGACTTTTAATAACAGTTTTTATTGAAGAAAGTGCAGCAGCTGCAGAGGTAATATTTGAACATCTAAAGAGGAAATACAACATTTAACTGACCTCAAGTTGTTTTAAGCTCTTGTGTTAATCTTGACTTTCTTTTCGGCATGTTGAACGAACGAGTCACTTTAGTCTGATATAATATAATAGAGCGTAAGCTTTAGGGAACGCCTATCATCAATGATTGGGCCAAATTGAGCATTACGTCACGGACATGGGTTACACTGTTGAGCTTTTTAATTGGTCTATTTCCATTGCTATGACAACTTTATGACTGACATACAAACAGCCCAAAGACATTGAGTCCTGTGTGCTGTAAGCCATTACAAAGGTTGGGTAAAATCTGGACAATATAATGGGCTTCTAAATGTCTTTGGGGACACGGGACAAAGGGCTCAAAACCAGGACTGTCCCGAGCAAATCTGGACGTCTGGTCCCCCTAGTCTAATTTCAACACTCATTGGAATGATGATTTCAATTTTGCATCTTGGGTGTCTAAGCCTCCAGGACACTTGAACTGAAGTACTATATGGTTAGATAATAGTAATACCCTTATTGAAATAATATATACACATGCAAAATGGTGTTGTGGTGTTGTCTTTGTATGTTGTGTTGGTGGGGATCACTTGAAGGTACCATTTACTGTTCATATGTACCTAAGCTGAATGGGTAGAGTTGAGTAAATAGTGTTGAATGCCATTGAACGTTTTGCCGATTTGATTTTGTTTAACCTGTTAAAAGTGGGTAAATCATGCTCAAAATCAAGCTGTCACGGAAATTACCTAATATAGCCGAAGATGAACACATGACGTCACTTGCTGGAGAAAAAAAGATTCGTACTGTAGCGACGCGGGGAAAATAAGAACGTTGCTTTGGTCGCGGATAAAGAGGATTCATCTCATATGGGGAACACAAATTGGTAAAAATCGTAGTGTGATCTATTTCGCATGGAAAATCTGACCCATCGTAAACGCTACGTCACACACGGACCGATTTCCGATCTGATCAGCTTCTCAGCACGAATTCAGTGAGTGGTCTATTTTATTTCACTAAATACAATAAAATTGATTAGTTCAGGTGAGATTTTATTGCTCTGGCACTTAATTAACTCAATCAGATCAATAACTGACACCCCGATAAGACCACTCCATGGGACGTTTAAGATTCTTGGTTACATTTTATGGTGAAAATGACATTGTGCCTCACTCCAAGTACTATCTCCCATTGGATTTTAAATTTGCATTTTACATTTGTCATTTGGCAGATGCCCTAATTCAAATGAACTTAAAGTGGTTACAGTTGTCTTACAGTCCATGCAGTTATGGGTTAAGGGCCTTGTTCATGGACCCAACAGTGGCAGGTTGGCAGAGGTGTGATGTGAACTTGGATCCTTCTGGTCCAGAGTTCAGTACCTTAACCATTAGACCACCACAGTTCCTTAAAATCCATCGAGCAAGCCAGGAGTTGAACCTAGCATCTTCTGAGGCTCTTGACTTTGTTAAACATGCACAACAGTTGTCCTAGAACTAGCCGGTTAGCTTTGTTACTTAATTATACAACACTAAATTAATATACAACACTAGAATCAACTATCTGTTTTTCCAGACAGGAACTTGCTTATAGTAGAGATAGCTCTTGCAGACACTGTGGTGTTCTAATCCCCTAATGCAGTGTAGTGTGTCGTTGATTCCCAAACCCTATATCAAACAGTCCCCAGACTAGGTAAGCAACATCATGCTGTGTTTTGCAGCTTCTGCATGTGAACCAGCTTTTTTTGTTTGTGGTGCAGCAAAAATGATATTGATACTCTTGGCTGATGATTTTTTTTGCTAGCAATGTACCTTAAAACTAATTCAAACTACACTCCCACCCAATTTTTCCATGCTGTTATTACCATGGGTCTGTACTGATTTGTCGATAAGGAATTTTGGGGATGGACCGTTCCAATAAGCTGGGTCAGATCAGCATTGATACTGACATTATTTAAACAAATCAGATATGCAAAATATGATAAACATCAAAAGCCCTAGAAAAGTTCATAACTTCTGAATGACAGGAAACATTACAGGAAAACATTTTGTTAGCAGATGTAAAATCTGCCACTGCTGTTCATGTTACTCTGCAGAAACTTTTCCTTCTAAAGTTATCATTTAAAGTGTCATCTAATAAGACGAGCAACAATTTATGCTGGCTGATAACAAATATTTGAAATTTTACAAAGGCATTTACTTTATTAATAATATACTATATTAATACAGTATATTAATATAGTATATTTAATATATTAATACAGTAAACATCCCCCTCCCCCACTACTTGTTATTCATGTAAAAATTCACACAATCGTGGTTTTGCTCAGTGGAACATGTGCAAATACACATGTATGTACTTCTTATTGGAGGCGGACTCTCAATGATTGATATGTGACACAGTGCAGGATCGATCATCCTTAATTGCCCATCCACTCTGTTTTCCTCATAGTAAAAGTGAAACTGTGGAAAAAAGCTGTTTCCCAGTGACATCAGGGATTTTCATTGTACAAGTAGTGAGTATGTTGAGCACAAGAGTTACAAGCTGTTATAGGGAGTATTATGGTGGAGATTGCTAAACCGACATATGCTGGTCCAGCACACAAAGTACAACATTTGCTGGTCTTTTAACAGGGGAGGCCAAACAAATACAACATTAAACATATCTTCTCACTTTTTTGCTGTTTTGTCTGGCATAATGCTGTCTTTCATACTTGTGTGTCGTTGTTATTATTTATTTTTTAAACTCACATGGTCCATGGTTGTTACGAAACGGTGTGTGTCTGTGTGAGCGAATTTCAGTTCCATCTGTCTCACTGTTAATGTTTTCTTCTTTGTCTCTTTCCATTGCAGTTTTCTTTATACTGTTGTCTGATGCTGAACTAATTAGAATGAGTACAAAGTACTCCTGGTGAAAGCTGATCCTCTGTTATTCATCCTCGGCTAGAACTTGACACTAGCTGGCATGTAATCCCATCGTCTGCTGTATCGCCATGTGCCAATAAGGAGCCTCCTAGGGGCTTGGTAGCTGTTGTAATAATCCTCTCAAGTAGCAGGAATGTATAATTGTAATGCTTCTTCATGCTGATGGCCAGCTTGTAATTATATGGATATCAAGTCAAGCTGTCTAAGGATCAAGGGTGATCATTTTTCTTCATCTGCTTCTTCTAGCAAAAAAATGCCATTTATGTTCAGCGTCATGGGCACATTCCAAAAGGTTTTCCCACACACGGACCTGGGTGCACTCCAGTAGCTGAATGTTTTCTTGAATTGGCATGATGTGTGAAAGTTGTACACAATACAAGATTATTCAGTGTTCATCATTAGGGCAGGAAAAACAGACAATGTTCTCAGGACTTAGTTGTTCATTCAAATTAAAATATTCTTTGATGCATTTGATTGTATGGGGTAATCGAGCTTTCTAGAATTACTTCCTTAGGATTGGTTCCTACCAGTGTGGTACAATGACCCTTTGCACACTGCATGAATGATATATCAGTA
>JAVSBU010343826.1:0-10448 GCA_033118015.1 Loricariichthys derbyi | reverse complement strand
AAAACATGTTTTAAATTCTAGTTTCTTCAAAATAGCCACCCTTTGCCCTGATTACTGCTTTGCACACTCTTGGCATGTTTCAGTTGTTCACAGGTGTTCATGGACTGAATAGCTATACATTTTATAAAATATTAAAATATTTGCCAAAGTAAGAAAATATCTGATTACATTTCCTCTTTCTATTTCTATCTTTCTCTATATATATCTATCTTATTTTATAAAACAATACATATTATAAAATATTAACGCCTGTAGAAATATTAGCCAAAGTAAAAAAAAATTCGGAATGCATCTATTCTACGAAACACAAGATTTCAAGGCTTAGAGTTTCTATTGTAATCTGTCTCACACAAACTTTCTTGCTGCCTGTCTTATTCCACTCAGAGCATCTAAATACACATTGATTTACAAAACAAAGCATTGCCTAATGGCCCAGTGTGGGGAGGGGTTGTGTCCTCAGAATCTGAAAATCTCAGGAAGAGCCATGTTAAGCAACTGGTCCCTTATTTTAAACACAATGCATTATTTATTTAGAGCCTTGAATTAGAGCCTGCATCAGCATCAACACCTTGTTAATATGTATTTCACAGAAAATGTATTATATATAATTGCGTATTATAAGGGTAAAATAACCCACAATACATAATGTAATGCTTCTTAACCTCGTTGAACTTCCAACCCCATCAACAACTGATTGGTGTTGTAAGGTCTTGTGCTTTATTGACCAAAGATATTTCTTCTATCCTGTTGTAAACACTGAAAAATTGCAAATTTTGAAGTGGTTTCATAAAGTTTAAAGTCTGCCCACATCTCTTCACCTTCTATTTATAACAAGCTTTTGCAATTCTTTGCGAAACTCACTGCTCTCGCTGTAAAATCATTTTCATCAGCATTTTAATGAATTCACCATGGTACATAGGTCATGATGAAAGTCATATCTTAGAAAAAGTTTAATTGAATTACAATTACATACACTGATCAGCCATAACACTGAAACCACCTGCCTAATATTTAAGGTCAAACTAACTTCACCAAGGCTCTTACCCACTGTGACACCCCACAAGACCTCTAAGGTGTCCTGCAGTATCTGGCACCAAGGTCTTAGCAGCAGGTCCTTTAAGTCCTGTAAGTTGTGCGGTGTGGCTTCCATGGATCGGACTTGTTTGTCCACCATGTCCCACAGATCAGAATGAGATCTTGGGAATTTGGTGGCCAAGTCCACAACTGGAACCCTTTGTTATGCTCCTCAAGCCATCCCTGTACATTTTTATTTAGTGTGGCATAATCATGATGTCTGAACCCAGTGCTGTTAGGGAATACTATTGCCATGAAGGGGTGTACTTCATCTGCAATATTGTTAAGGTATTGCTGTGTTAAAATATCATCCACTTGAATGCCAGAACCCAAGGTTTTTCAGTGGAACATTGCCTAGAGCATCTTACTGCCAGTGTTATTCACTTCAGCTGTCAGTTGTTTCAATACTATGGCTTATGGTTGTATGTGATCCAGTAGGGAATCATTGTCAGATAACATAAATGCCAAGGATTGATCTTAAAGGCAAACATGGCCTACATATGTACTGTGAGCACAAAGTGCTGACTTGCTCTTGCTATTCCTCCTTGGATGTCTGTTCAGCCTAATGAACTGGTGTCTGTTAGAACACCTCCATTACGGTGATCTGAAGTAAATGTACAAAGAAAGAAAACAAAGTGCAGGCATGAATATCAGTAAATAACACTAAGCTAATTAAAATCACTCTTCATTAGTGTGATTGCAGTAGGCAATCACACTATTAAAATCCGATTTTTGTTATTCAGCCGTTTTTTGACGCTTAACTCGTCCCACACTTTGAGATATCGACATGAGACAAACACCAAAATGCGCAGAATTCTCGGGAGATGGTTGCTTGTATACAGATAAGAAATCTAACGAAGCATTCCCGCACTATGCGTGATAACGCGAGTAAAATTTTCCATTGACTTAACATTACGGCCAACTTCGGACGGCCGTAACTCTGTCAATTGTTGAGCTACAAAAATGAAAATCAGCATGCATGGACCAGGGGCACCATGACCAGGCATTTCAAGTCACGGATTGACTGAGCACTCCGTTCACTTTTTATCACTCCCAAAATATACGCGCATAAGAAAACCATTGTGCACATTCTGATGTTGTCAATGAGAGTTTAGGGAGAGTTTAGCAAAGAGGCCCAGGAGGCCCAAGACAGGGCAGAGAGGACCAGGAGGCCCCAGAGAGGGCAGACAGGCCCAGGAGGCCCCACACAAGGCAGACAGGCCCAGGAGGCCCCAGACAGGGCATGCATCATTGGAATCACACTCGCATTTTCTGCAGGAAATGCACTTCTCTAGTTTAAGTTGTGATTTCTATTGATTTTCATTTAATTCTTTTCTGTCAAGGTGGAAGGTTAATTCACCAAGAGCTTCAGTTTGAATCAGTGGCAATTAAGTGCCATCAAACTCAAAGCACAT
This sequence comes from Loricariichthys derbyi, assembly GCA_033118015.1. Lineage (NCBI taxonomy): Eukaryota > Metazoa > Chordata > Actinopteri > Siluriformes > Loricariidae > Loricariichthys > Loricariichthys derbyi. The sequence goes on along the minus strand of JAVSBU010343826.1, from coordinate 7,959 downwards.
ACAAACAGTGCTTTATACATTTATACATATACTTTATTCATGCTTTAGTTTATATAAATTATGGTGGACTTACTGTTCCTATGACTACAAAATTTAGAATACCAAAAATGTTTGTAAATTTTCAAATTTATTTATATAGCATTTTAAACAATAGAGCACAGTCTCAAAGCAGTTTCACAGATGTCTAGGCTAACAGTATCAATCGAGCAACAGTGGAAAGGAAAAACTAGTTTAAATGTGATGAAGAAGTAACCTTGGGGTGACTAAAACTCAAAAAGGGACCCTTGAACAAAAGGAAAACAAAACCAAAAGGAGCCTTACCAGCTAACCCCTGGTATCGGGTAATAATAATAATAATAATAATAATAATAATAATAATAATAATAATACTTTCAATTTATGTAGCGCCTTTCAGGGTACCCAAGGTCGCTTAACTAGGACACACAAGATGACAAGGACACGTCCAGTGGCCATTGGAGTGTCCTGCTGATTGGCCAGGTAGGGACAAAGGGGAGAGGTACAGCAGGGGGTAAGGGACAGCCTCTGGTGTGTTGCCTCAGCCTGTGAGTTACCTCTCTCACTGGTGCCATCACCGCATGGACTGTTAAGGTTGAGTCACGGTGCCAGGTGGCCACATCGGGGGGCATCTCTCTGGTCGCTGCCGTGTGCATCCGTTCTACCCAGTCACAGTGCTGGACGACCCCCTGTGGACAAGATGGGGCCGAAAGGGGGCATATGGCACAGAGGGCAAAGCTGTCCCTACTCTAGTGACTAATCCCTGTTGTACCTCGAGCCTCCTGGTTCTACCCTACCCTCCCTCTTCGAAGGAACGGTGGTACCTTCTTCCCTAACTCCGTCAATGTGCCAAAACAAAAAATAAGATGGTCTGCTCACCCTGCTATTCCTTATATAGCAAATCCCTTTGCGAATTTGCTCCGCTGATGCGAGGCACATCTGAGCTAGTGTGCATTTTCCACCCATTTTCTGGTGCAGCAATGAGTTGTTATTCCACCAATTTTGCTGTGCAGCAAAACAGGTGGGAAATGCACACCAGCTCAGACGTGACTCATGTCAGCAGAGCGAATCTGTAAGAGAAAAGAAAGATCTTATTAGTGCGTCGCTAGTCCTGCTGCTGCATGCCACAAACACTCAGGCCAGAGATCGGCGCAGGTGATGGCGTATGATCCAAACTCACAACATCCGCTAATGCTGGCTTGCCCCTCTGATCTGGCTTCCGCCTTTTAAAGGCTGAGTGCAGCTGTTGCCCATTCGGCATGCAGCCGCACTGCAGACACGATCCCAGACCCTGATAAAGTCTGTTTCCATTACAGGTAGCAGCAGGGCCCATTACAGGTATGTATAATTAACGTAAATGACATAAATAATACTTTTATAATAATAATTAAAATACACTGAAACTAAAATAGAAAACATTCATTAACATTAATTCACACAAGGCAGGAACAGCCCTAGACAGGGCACCTATACATCGCAGCGCACAAACGCACTCGAACATGCATACTCACATTCACACAAGGGCCACTTTTTTAATATATTCAGTTAAAAATGCAAAAGGGAGAATGCTACAAGGCTAAAACTAAAACACATTGGGGAAGCTATAAAACACCATGAAACAGTAGCCTAGGATCACCTACAGAGATACACCAGGCTAGAATTGTAACGGGTCCAGCTGCTTCTTTTCCTGGAAGCAGCCTTTTCTTCGGACTCATAAGAGCGGCTGCGTTGCGTTCAGTGGGGCTTTATTGCCATCTGGCGGTGCAGAGTTGATGCTCGCCTAATTAACAGCAGCTGTTTCTAAAGCTTAAAAAGGCAGAAGCAAGCTGGAGCCGGCGAGCTGGCCTTAGCGTGCTTTGAGTACAGATCGCATGTCGCCGCCACTCTGAGCTCGCATCCCAGCTGGTGTGTGGCATGCAGCAGCAAGGCTAGAGGCGCACTAATAAAATCTTTCTCTGTTTTTCTCTTGCAGATCCTTCTGCCGGCGTGAGGCACATCCGGGCTGGTGTGCTTTTCCCACCTGTTTTGTGGCACTAAGTGTAGTTTTCCACCCGTTTTCCGGTGCCGCATTTGGGTTTAAGGGAAAGCCTCCCCTGCCCTGATGCTGAGAGGGAGTTAGGGATGAAGTTACCACCCTTCCTTCGTAGAGGGAGGGTCTAGTATAGTCAGGAGACCAGAGGTAAGGTAGGCCCTTTGGACAGACAGAGTAGGGTTGCATCGTACACCCCTCCCCCCGGTCCCGTCCTGGAGCCCTGCCTGGTCGTGTTGGTACGGCCCGGGTGGAGGGAAACCACATGGCAGCGGCTAAGGAGATGTCCCCTGATTTGGCCATGCTGGCATCAGGCCACACCTAAAGCGTCCAGGCAGTGGCCTCCCCAGGATGCGTGAGTACCTTGCAGGCTGGGGCATTAGCTGGGGATGTTCCCTATGCCACCTTCCTTGCATCTTCCCTTTGTCCCTACCTGGCCGTCCGGCAGGGCCCACTGATGGTCATTGGACATGTCCTCGTCGTCCAGTGTGTCCTAGCCTTCGCCGATCTGGGGGGTTGGCCGGTAAGGCCCCTTATGTTGGTTGTGTTTTGGTTTGGGTATTTTGGGTTTGGGTTATCTTTTAGTTTCTGTTTGATATGAGTTAATACATCTACCAGTGTTTTGAAGCTGTCCTGCGTATAGGTCCTCTCTTTTCCATCTCGCCCACATCTCATAACAGGATACACAGATATACAGGGCTGACCTAATGCTAACAGATGAAAACACATGATTAGAGTCTAGGGCTAATCCTCTTCCTTTGCTCTTTTTGATGCTTTTGCCATTTTGCACTTATTAGGGTTGGCAAAATATTTTCATAATTGTTTTGGTTACGCTTTATCCTGAGAGAGGGGGCATTTCCTTAATCAGCATGATAGCCATACAATAAGGATACTGTGCAGCAATGTACACTTAAATCTGGTTGTATTTTTAGCTTTCTCAATGGCATACACACAGAGCAGCTTACTGGGAACTGTCCCTGTACATCTGCTGGCAAGTCCACCCATATATTGGGGTGTACATGCAATATTACATAGGCTGAAAAGAACTTTTGACAAATGCCATTATGTGAGGTTCCAAAGTAAGTAAAGAATACTCAAATTGCAAACTATTGGAGAATTTGTATTTGTTACCAACAAGTTTAGGCTGATGAATAAAACTTTTTTGTAGTATAATGCTTAAAAAAGGTAGTTTTAAATCTTCAAAAAATTATATTAGATTAGAAAATGGGCAGTCTAACCTGGGTACTGAATTAAATAAACAGTCTAACAGTGATAGTTGTGGCAGTAAAAGATCTGACTAAAGGTCAATATCCCCATAATGAAAAGAGGGCTAAAGACTAAACCCTAAGGAACATCTTATTTAATATGTTGTTCTACTAAATCTGTAAGCAATACAAAGTGAAGGACTATTAGCAACACAGACTTATTTGCACCAAACTAATCAAAAGTCTGTGATGCTGGGAGAGAAAAATACTACAATCACCAATATGTACTACTATGATTCCTTTTACAAATGGTTGTAAAGCCAATATTATCAATTATTCAGAAGTTTTCCCATATGGCTGTACTGAAAGCATTTTAAAGAATAGAAATGACAGAAGAGGTTTTAAGAGAAGAGTGAACAGGACCAGAAAGTAATGACATGTTAATGAGGTGTCAGATAGGAGCTGAGATGGCTGAAAGGCACTTTCCAAGAAATGAGGCAGGAGCAGAGTCAAGCTGGCAGATGAATGAGATTTGGCTATAAGCTTAGAGACAACATCAGGCTTGGTGGGAGAAAAAACAGACAGGAACTTGACAACTGACTGTCAATCACGTGTTAAAGTGGTTGAGGGGAAATGCTGATATATCTTACTGATTGTACAACCCCAATTCCAGTGAAGGTGGGGACATGATGATGATTTGCCAATACTTTTCAACCCATATTCAACTGAATACACTATAAAGACAAGATATGCAATGTTAATAGGGATAAACTTTATTGTTTTTTGCATATATTCACTCATTTCGAATTTGATGCCTGCAACAAGTTGCAGTGGCAATTTGTAATAATGATGGGGTTTCAAACAGATGATTGTGATCATAATTTGGTTAAAAAGCAGCATCCAAGAAAGGCTGAGACTTTGAAGATCAGGAGATGGAAATGGGAAAGAAAATGTGTGAGAAAATTTTTGAAATGTTTAAAAATAATGTTAATCAAAGAAAGATTGTAAGGAATTTGCATATTTGAGTAATAACTTTTGATTTTGAAAGGTCTCATCTAGAATGCACATGTTGCTCTAAAATCTCAATGTCTTTTCTGCATTAATGCTGCTATCACATAATTTTAAATGACCTGACAAACTGACAAAACCACATACCAAAACAGACTCTGTCATTTGGACTTGTTGCTGATAACAGTCCATTTTTTCCAATAAAGATCCAGACTACTGATTCATCTGGCCACAGTACACATTTCTACTGTGTGATGGTCCATCCTAGATGCCTCTGAGCCCGGAAAAGGTTTGCTAAAGTAATCCCTTGTCCATCAGCTTTTGTTGAATGGTGGTTCTTGATGCAGTGCTTTCTGAGAGATTGAAGATCACAGCATTCAGCTTAAGCTTGTGCCATTTGGCCTTTATGCACTTTAATTCCTCAAGATTCCTTTGATTGTTTGATGTTATTATGCACTGTAGAGGGAGGAATATGCAAATTCCTTACAATCTTTCTTTGACGAACATTGTTTTTAAACATGTCAATAATTTTCTCAAATTTCCTTTGCCATTTTCATTTCCTGCTCTTCAAAGTCTCAGCCTTTCTTGGATGCTGCCTTTGGACCAAATCATGATCATAATCACCTCTTTTTGAAATTGCATCATTATATAGATTTTTAACCTTATTACAGCCCTAAATTGTCACTGTCCCAACTTTTTTTGGAATGTGTTGCAGACATCAAATTCGAAATGAGTGAATATTTACAAACAAACAATAAAGTTTATCTGTTTGAACATCACATATCTTGTCTTTGTAGTGTATTCAATTGAATATGGGTTGAAAATGATTTGCGAATCATCATATTCTGTTTTTATTTACAGTGGTGTGAAAAAGTGTTTGCCCCTTCATGATTTCTTTTTTTTTTGCATGTTTGTCACTCCTAAATGTTTCAGATTATCAAATAAATTTAAATATTAGTCAAAGACAACACAAGCAAACACAAAATGCAGTTTTTAAATGCAGGTTTTTATTATTAAGGGAGAAAAAAATCCAAACGTACACAGCCCTGTGTAAAAAAAAAAAACTGTGTGCCCACTCAATTAAAACATAACTGTGGTTTATCACACCTTAGTTCAATTTCTCTAGCCACACCCAGGCCTGATTACTGCCACATCTGTTCTTAATCAAGAAATCACTTAACTAGGACCTGCCTAACAAAGGAAAGGAGACCAAAAGATCCTCAAAAGCTAGACATCCTGCCAAGATCCAAAGAAATTCAGGATCAATTAAAAAAAGCACTTATTGAAATATATCAGTCTGGAAATGCTTATAAAGCCATTTGTAAAGTTACAGAACTCCCGCAAACCACAGTGACAACCATTATTCACAAATGGTGAAGACATGGAACAGTGATGAACAGTGATGAACCAGGAGTGGCTGGCCAACCAAAATTACCCCAAAAGCACAGCAAAGTCTCATCCAAGAGGTCGGAAAAGACCTCACAACAACATCCTAATAACTGCAGGCCTCACTTATCTCAGTTAAAGTCAGTGTTCAATGACTCCGCTGTAAGAAAGATGCTGGGTAAAGTGCCAAAACAAAAACCACTGCTGAGGCAAAAGACGAATATGGCTTGTCTCAATTTTGCCAGAAAACATCTTGATGATCCCCAAAACCTTTGGGAAAATACTCTGTGGACTGATGAGACAAACGTTGATCTCATTGAGAAATGTTGAGTGGCCTAGGCAAAGTCCTGACCTGAATCCTATTGACATGCTGTGGCATGACCTTAAAAAGGTGGTTCATGCTCAAAACCCCTACAATGTGGCTTAATTACAACAATTCTGCAAAGATGAGTGCGCCAAAATTTCTCCACAGTGCTGAAAAATACTCATTGCAAGTTACCGCATACACTTAATTGCAGTTGTTGCTGCTAAGGGTTGCCCAACCAGTTATTAGGTTTAGGAGGCAAACACTTTTTTACACAGGGCCATGTTTGGATTTTTTTCTCCCTTAATAATACAAACCTTCATTTAAAAAACTGCATTTTGTGTTTACTTTTTTTTTTGTCTTTAAGTAATATTTAATTCTGTTTCCTGAACTGTTACATTTAAGAGTGACAAACATACAAAAAATAAAGAAATCATGAAGGGGCAAACACTTTTTCACACAACTGTATGTTTTACACAACATTGCAACTTTATTGGAATTGGTGTTGTATGTATGAAATCTAAGAAAAGTGGCACATTACTTGCAGAGCTGACTGGGATTAATAAATTAGTTAATAGAAAGACTGACTGAAATTTCACCCAGTTTTTGATGACAGAATAGATACTGTATCTAGTGTCTGAATTTGTTTAAAGATGTTTGAAGATCAATATTGTCAAAATAAGCTACTGAGTGAACTTTTAATTAATTTAAAAAATAAAATCTGAAGATTCGAGGGAGTGGTTAGAAGGGCACTACATACCCAGCTCCCTGACTAGTCCAAAACTCAGAAACAGTGGTAATCAGATGAGGACTTGGAGGTGAGAATCCTCACTAAGTCAACACCCTGGAAACTGGGACCCAATGGTGAGAGCGTATGCCAGGACAAGACACTTCACCAACTTGAAACATAACTTGAAATGCAACTCAAACCTCACATCATCAGAGGTAAGGTACAAACAGGGCCAGCACATCACCATGAACCAGTGCACTATCACAAGCCCCAACTGTTTGTATCTACCCTCAGTTACTCTCAGTTTCCATCCCAGCTTCCAGGTTGTTGATTTAATCATTTGTTGGGCTAATAAAGTATAAATCCCACTAACCAAAACAATAGTGATTTTTAATTTACTTATTACAATGCAATAAACAGTTCAGAGATTCTACTTTATGCAATCTGGACAGATTGATATATAAATAATGAGGCTGGATAGTGGTTTTTTAGTGGTTAAGGCACAAATCTGGCCAAGGTTACAAAAGAATTTCTGCAGCACTCAAGGTTCCAAGAGCACAGTGGCCTCCATATTCTTTAAATTGAATAAGTTTGGCAGGATCACAACTCTTCCTAGACCTGGCCATCCAGCCAAACTGAGCAATCATTGGAGAAGAGCTTAGGTGAGAGAGGTAAAGAAGAACTACAAAGAAGAACTAAGGTAAAGAAGTAATATTGATAACTGTGGCTGAGCTCCAAAGATGCAGTAGGGAGATGGGAGAAAGTTCCACAAAGTAAACTATCACTGCAGCCCTCCATCACTCAGGGCTTGTTCTCCTCAGTGCAAAACATATGAAAGCCCACATAGAGTTTGCCAAAAGAATACATGAAGTACTCCCAGACTATGAGAAATAAGATTCTCTGGTCTGATAAGACAAAGATTGAACTTTTTGGCGTTAATTCTAACTGGTATGTGTGGAGAAAACCAGACACTGCTCACCACCTGCCCAATTAATCTCAAAAGTGAAATATGGTGGTGGCTTATATCAGCTGCAGGGCCAGGAAGACTGGTTGCAATTGAAGGAAAGATGAATGCGACCAAGTACAGAGATATCCTGGAAGAATGCTTCCAGGGTGCTCAGGACATCAGACTGGGCCAAAGGTTCACCTTCCAACAAAACAATGACCTTAAGCACACAGCTAAAATAACAAAGGAGTGGCTTTGTAACAACTCTGTGACCATTGTTGACTGGCCCAGCCAGAGCCCTGACCTAAACCCAATTGAGCATCTCTGGAGAGACCT
>JAVSBU010343792.1:0-10449 GCA_033118015.1 Loricariichthys derbyi | reverse complement strand
GCTTTGAAGAGGATAAAGAAAGGGAAGGCAGTTGGACCTGATGACATACCAGTGGAGGTATGGAAATGTCTAGGAGAGATGGCATTGAAATTTTTGTTATTAAAAATCCCAGAGTCCCAAGGAAAAGAACCACCACACCGCTTCCCTGATTTTTCCCAAACTTGAACTAATCGTGAAATAATAGGGCCATAGGTGTTATATCAGGTAGAAGAGGGATACACATGTAAAAATTGATCAAGGGAAAGAGGACTAACCAAACTCCCTTCTAATTTGTGCCAGGACACTTGCGAATTAGAATGAAGCCAAACAAATAATGGTCTAAGTGTGAATGCCCAATTGTATAGTTTGAAGTCTGGAAGAGCCAAACCACCATCTTTCATCTCACGCTGCATAGTATTTAGCTTAACGCGTGGCCGCTTACCATTCCATACATATCTAGTGACCACTGTAGTTTAGACCAATACTGCTTAGCAGGGGACAGCAGTATCATCGAACTAATAAAGTTAACTCTGGGTAATATGTTCATTTTAATTACCAAAACATGGCTGCGGAGGGAATTCTTAATTTTAGACCACCTTTCTAAGTCATCAGTTATCTTAATCAAGGTTTTATCAAAATTATGTTTTATTATATGTTGCGTATTTGAGTAAATCTCGATGCCCAAATAAGTAAAATGCGGAACCACTGGGACCAACCAAGAACCCTGTACCTGTGTTTTTAAGGTTTGAGTCAGCGGCAAAAGGGCCGATTTCTCCCAGTTAATCTTAAAACCCGAAATTTCACCATAACTCTTAAAAGTGGACAAAATACATGGCCTACATCTATTTCGGTCGTTAATATACAGAATAATGTCATCTGCATACAAAGAAATATAATGCTGGGTGCCATTAATAGAAATAGGTGAGAAAGTTGGCGATAAACGAATAGCTTGAGCTAAAGGCTCTAATGATAGTACAAACAGTAACGGACTTAGGGGAGAACCTTGGCTAGACCCTCTAGAGATGGGGAACAGTGGAGAGCGGGTTCTGCCTGTAATCACAGCAGCTGTGGGATTTGCATAAAGCACTTTAATCGTGTGAATAAACGAGGGACCAAAACCAACTCGTTTAAGTAGTGACCATAAAAAAGCCGCTCCAACCGATCAAATGCTTTCATGGTGTCAAGAGACAGCATGACAGCGGGCAAGCTGGTGTTTTGCATTTTATCTATGTCATACAGTAGTCTTCGAACATTATCAGAAGCCAACCTTGACATCACAAACCCTGTTGATCAAAATGCACTAATTTTGTGATATGCCTCTGTACCCGTCTGGCTAAAACATTCACATATAGTTTAATGTGCGCATTCAGCAATGTGATAGGCCTATAGCTGGAGCATTCCATAGGGTCATTGCCCTTCTTAAGCAGAAGGGATATTAATGCAGAATTAACATCTCTGTGAACACTGCCTGTAGCAATCGAAAACTGAATCATATTTACCAATGGCGGGCCTAAAAGAGACCAAAATGTGCAATAAACCTCTGGGGGAATCCCATTGGGGCCAGGTGATTTAGCCTTATTCATCTCCTTAAGAACTGTCTCACATTCCTGCAAAGTAACAGCATGCTCAAGCTCAGATGACTCATTATCTGACAAGCGCGTTAACTGTATAGAATCAAGAACGCTATCACACGCTAATTGAACAAAAACACCTTCTGAGCTATACAATGACTGATAGAAGGACGCAAAGGTAGAGTTTACAACCTGAGAATCAGTCAGAGTGGTACCATCTTCAGCTCTGACGCCAAAAATATCTGATACATGTTCATACGTCTTAAGTCTTAAAGCTAACAGGTGGCTGGGCCTAGCCTATTGAAAATAATATATTTGCCTTGTTTTGTGCATAATAAATTCAAAGCGTTGCCTCAAAATTGCATTGATCTCTTTTTTAACCAGCTGCTTCTGAGTATGTTGTTCGTTGTTATATTCCCTCTGGAGTGACGCATCTAGAGAAGCAAGCTGTCGCCCGCTCTTTATTACTAGAAGAAGCATAAAGAGTTGCATTGGACCTAATAAAGCCCTTCACTGCTTCCCACAATATTCGTGGATCAGCCACTGAACCTTCATTAAATCCCAGATATTCCTGGAAATGTATCTGAAACTGAGTTTTGTAGTTTTCATCTTGTAAAAGAGATACATTAAATCTCCATCTAAGGGCTTTAGTAGGGGCTGGTCAAAGCGTGGCTGAACAATAAATTGGTTTATGATTAGACCATGTAATTGGTATGTAGGCCGCATGGTGAATGCTATCAAATAAACCCCCTGATGCAAACAGAAAGTCTAATCTTGAGAATGATTTGTGTCTCCCTGAAAAAAGGAATTCAATGAGGAATGCACACTTCTCCCAATATCAGCCATGCCTGTATCCCTAGCCCACTGCCGTAGTGCCTGAGATGCCAAAAACTGGTCCCTCGTTTCAGAACACCCAGTCCAGTCCAAATTTAAATCTGCTCCCAAGACACATTTATAGTCCCCTAAATCAATAATAGCTTGAGTTAGAGCTTGGTAAAATTTTGAGTCAAATATATTGGGAGCATAAGCAGAAATCAAAGCAATATTTGTCCCATTAAGGTGTATTTTAGCAATAGCCACCCGCCCCTCTTTGTAAGCCCATGAGTCAATAAAGAGAAACTTCAGGTTTCGTCTACTAACCACCAGGACTCCCTTAGATTTTGTTGCTGCTGAAGAGCTGGCAATAGTATGGTAAAATTTATTGGCAAAATGACCCACATCCCTTAACAGTAAATGTGATTCTTGAATCAAGTCAACATTCCTTTTGCGTAAAAAATTCAATATTATTGTTATACGGTTATTATTATATAAGGTATATTAAGACCCCTGGCATTGATGGAAACAAAATTGAGACCTGTCATTATAGATCAGATATTATGTTCGCACCAAAAAATCTTGAAATACAAAGTTTGAGTCTGGACACCCCCCCCCCCAACCCCCACAAAAAAAACCTTATAAACAAAAAAACAGTGGAGGTATCTAATAACTTCCATCGACCCTAATTGGTCCATAACTGTAAAAAAGAAAACCATCTGAACATCATATATAGTCACCCCCACCATCACCATAGTAACAGTGCAATAAAAATCAATCTCCTAATATCAAGCCACCCCCAGCATGAAGTTTAAAATCCCCTGTATTTGCCCAGTACAATAAATCGCCTGTATTCACATGAATATACAAAGAAGAAAGGAATGAAGCCTCAAAACTAGAAAAGAAAAAAAAGTTTTGATACAACCTTGCCCTTATATGCGTGTTCAAAGGTTTTTAATGCACTGCAATGCCTTCTTCGGATCCTCAAAGCGAAGCTTAGTCCCATCTGGAAAGGTGAAAAACAGTACAGCTGGGTATCCAATGCCAAATTAAATTTTTGCCTTGTGAAGAAGACGCTTGGACTCGAGGAAAGCTTGTGGGCGCATTTGCGTTGCTCTTGAAAAGTCCTGATAAAAGCTAATCTTATGGTTTTGCCACTGTACATCCCCAATCTCCCTGGCAAGCCTCCTCACTCGTTCCTTTTCCTGAAACCTCACAAAGCGAACCACAAAAGTCCTGGGGGGGTCTCCGGGCTTAAAAGGTGCAAGAGATCTGTGCGCTCGTTCCATCTCCAGACCCTGGAGATGTTCAAATTCACTCCACAGAATCTCTTGGTGAACCTTACGCAGAAAGGAAATAGCATATTGCTTCTCAGCCTTTTCTGGAAAGCCATAAATTCGGAGGTTTAGGTGTCTGTCTCTAACCTCAAACTCAGCCAATTTTGCATTCAGCCTCTCAGTATCAGTTACTGTGGCCGGTGGGGAATCACACTGTCTTTCAGCCTCCTCCAGCACGTCCAAGCGGGCCTCCGTGCTGTTTACCCTCGTTAGCATGTCTGCTAGCTTCTCTTCAAGGGATGAAACTGACCTTTGTGTCTCCGCTAGCTGGCTCCGAATCACAGCAAAACTTCTAGTTTGGTCTTCCAGAAGCTTAGTCTGCTCCGCGGACATTTTCTCCAGAAACCATCGCATTGCTTTAATGTCAGAATTGTTTTCGTCCGGTGACGGGGAGGCCGCAGCGACCTGTGCAACGGCAGCTGTTTTAGCATTAGCATTAGCCTTCAGCATCATATGTTGTAAAGACGAGTCCGTTCCGATTTTCTTGGGATTCGGCCTCTCGTTTGGATAAAGTGCGTAATAAGGCTATACGCTTCTCAGGAGGTTGGCGGAATGAGAGAAAATGGGAAGAATAATCTAAATTATGGTGATGGTGGCGGAGCCCAAATAGTAAACAGCCATCTTTTGGAAGTCTTCCTTAATGGATGAAACCTTAATGGCTGAAAAACATAAGTAGCATTTAAAGGTAAAGCCTTAACAGCTGAGAAACGCGAGTAGCGTGTAGCACTTATCGGGTGAGCCAGCAGAGAAGTGCAAGTAGCAGCTTATGGCATAGCAGAGATAAAGAGCACACAAAACTGTAGTAAAGGCTAGCGGTTAGCAATGGTGGTGGCTAAATGGGGTAGCGGAGGCAAACAGCATATGAAGCCATGGCAGCTAGTGGTTAGCAAATGTAGCAGCTAATGGTGTAGCAGTGACAGCTTGTGAGGCTATAGTAAAGACTAGTGGTTAGTAGAGGATAGGCTAATTATATAGCAGTTAGCAGAGAATAGGTTAAATGCTTAGGCTAAGTGGATAGCTAATAATAGAAAAAGAATTAAGCTGCGGCTGCACAACGAGCAACGAAAGCAAGCAGCACCAAGTTACAGCCTCACAACCAGCAATGAGAAACAAGCAGCTTTCAGCTGCCATTAAAGTAACAGCTAGCAAAAAAAGGAAGGACGCATTAGGCTGTGGCTAGACTGATGGAAGCACAGCAAAGAAGCATTAAGCTGCTACTAGACTAATGGCTAGTAAAATGGAGATGCATTAAGGTATGGCTAGGCTGACAGCCAGAGTGGCAAAACATTAGGCCGTGGCTAGGCTTATGACTAGCGGAGGGGGGTAGGGTGGGGTGGGTGGCACTGGGGTAGATGCTGTCTGATGGTAGAAGCTGTCTGCGGGGTCCAAAGGTAGCGGCACCATTCTGTCATGATGTGGGGGCGAGATGTAAAAGAGGACCCAAGTGTAGACATCTTCATGAATAATGTAGATTTCTTAAACTCAAAATAAGGCAACTGCGGACAACATAAACTCAAAACATGACATTAGAAATAATAAAAAAAGAACACAAAGGCAAATGGTCAGCAAACCCCCAAACTGGCAAAGGTCAGGATGCACAGGGATGGCAAGGACACATCCGGAGATCAGTGGACCTGGTTTTATGCCTGGTATACCGCACCAGCCAACCACGTGGTGTCGACCTGATTTTATGACTGACGTACCACCCAGCCAACCACGTAGGGACAAGTTTGTTCACCAAATATCTTGGACCCGCTTTTATGGCTGGTATACTGCCAACCATGCAGGGAAAGATGGAGGCAAGGTATGGCAGAGAGGTGCAAGGGAATAGGCCATAGGAGGACCCCCAGCCTGCAATTACTCTACACACTGTCGGCTTCCTTGTGTGCTTTCTTTAGGTCTGCCTATGCGTCTGGACGACCACATGAGGTCACAAAACAAGTGGGAAGCGCACTTTACCTACACTAGCAACTAGTCCCTACACATATCTCTCTCTAGCCTCCTGGCTTTACATTACCACTCCTCTTCAAAGAAGGGGCTATGACTTGTCCCCGTCTCCCTCTGATCATCTACCAGCTGATGTGTCCACCCTGCTATGCCTTCTAAAATTGGCATAGCAACCACAGCACCACAAAATGGGTGGAATTACAACTCACTATTTGCTGTTTCACCAGTTTTATTCCTCACCGTTTCACGTTTTGATGGCCCCCCACGGTCGGGGGGGGGGGGGGGCTGCAGCAGAGACAATGACAGTTGTAGAGTAAAACCAATAATACAAGTATTTAATTAGAGTACTATTTAAAAATAATTTACTAACAAACAATTCAAGCACGTAGCTCTTAGGCTAGTGGATGCCTCACACTCTGCAGAGTGACAGAGGGGATATTTCATGAAAGAGTAACTAAAACCTCACCTCTCCAAAAGGTTGGATATGATCCAGAGTGTCTCAGTACCACAAACCAACACTCAACCACTGCATTTCATACCATTGCAAATTCTGCAAAGTGTGAGGCATCCCCTCACTCATGGGCAAAGCTGCCCTGTTTCATCCGGTTCTGTCTGTCTCTCCTTCTGAGTTTCTACTTAACTTGGGTTCTTCTTTTACCAGCTCTTAGAGTTCCTTTTGTCATGAGGCTGGGTCTGTAGCATGACAGACCAGGGTCCCACATGTGCATGGCTTTAATATCTCCAGCTTATCTTTTAATGTTTGCATTATAAGTTGTAAAAGCATATACTTAGCATTCAAATACTAGCTGGTGAATAATACTTGTTCTGAATTTTCACAAAAATATGAAATATATTAATACAAATATGACACTAGATCCAACCAAGGTTGAATGAGTTTGTTTTGGCAATGCCTGAAACATATATTTATTCAACCCCACACTGTCAATTCTGTTCCAGTTTTCAAAAAACAATAAGCCAAAATATTGTGACCACTCACAAATGAAATAAATATGGATTATCTTGTTACAACTGTGCATGTCAAGGGCTGAAATACTGTCCTCATAGTTGATGTGTTGGATGTAGGTGAAATGGGCAGGTTGAAAACGTGAGCAACTTTGACACAGGTAAAATCATTATGGTTATACAACTGGGTTGGAGTATCTCCCAAACGGCAGTTATGTGGGGTTCTCCAGGTTAGCAGTGTAGAGTACCTACCAACAGTGGTCTGAGGGAGGAAAAGCCTGAAATGGTGGAAAGCCAGCGTGTCCATGCTCCTGTCCTGTCTGCCATCAGCAGTGCTTACAATAGACACGTAGCCATCAATAGATAGAACAAAGCAGGGAATGATGGTTCTCTAGTCTTATGAGGATTTTTCGATGACAAGATGTTCTTCTTCCCTTATTCCACACATATATTATATGGAGTGTATTGTCTTCCTTTTCCTCACAGTTTGTTCTGGCACTACGTTGCAGAGAAATCTGCCAAATATCAACCAAATTAGAACTTGTGTAAATGACAAAGGTAAGAAGCATATTAATACCAATATATAATAATATGTATTTTCCAATTTTAATATGTATCTATAACTTTAATTTCCTGGTTTACTGAACACATGTCTATAGTAATAGATTAAACAATCTTGTCATGAGGCTGAGTTCTGGACAGATGGTCCCCGTTTAGGATAATCATATAAACTTACTGATATATTCATTCATTCATTCGTTCATTCATTCATTCTCTTCTCCACTTATCCTGGTCAGGGTTGTGGGAGAGCTGGTGCCTAGCCAGCGACACAGGGTGCAAGGCAGAGACAACCCTAGACAGTGCACCACTCTTAGGGAATCATAGGGCGCATACACTCACACACTCATACACACACTCACACACTAAGGGCACTTTGAAATCACCAATTAACCTAACACACATGTCTTTGGAATGTGGGAGGAAACCAGAGTATCTGGAGAAAACCCACATGGACATGGGGAGAATATGCAAACTCAAAAAGGTCGAGCCTCATAGCTGTGAGGCACTACCATGCCACTCACATCCTATTACACTCAAGTACTAATAAATAAATAAAATAAAATAAATCTTAGGTAAGTGTAGTTATGTTCTACCCCTTTAGCTTTTATAGAAATGCTTTTAATATCTGAGTTGGGTTGTTTGGGATTGACAGATCTCTGCTACATTAAAAATGGTGAGCACTACAATGGTAAGGTCAGCATCACCATTTCTGGACGGACATGCCAGTACTGGAAAAGCAACTTTCCACACAAAATTGTGTATGTATTATATTTCTCTTGTTACTTACTATCGTATGAACAATATAATCCCTAATCAGAAAAATTGGGACAGTATGAAAAATTCCAATTAAAAAAAGTTTTTCTTACACTATTTCATGTTTAGCCTGGGCTTTATTTAATTTGTTAATAAACATCCATTCTTGCATTTCAGACCTGCAACACATTCTAAAAAAGATTTGGGACAGTAAAGCATTTGCTGTTTTGTAATGTTGCACATTTCTTCTAACAACACATATCAAGACAATTATACCAAGCGATGAAGCATTTCTGGTGTTATTTTGTCCCATTCTTACTGCAAACAGGTCTTAAGGTGTGCAACAGTACAGGGTTGTAATTGTTGCATTTTTTGTTTCAAATTCTCCACACATTCTCTGTTGGGTACAGGTCAGGTCTGCAGGTACACCAGTCCAGTACCTATACCCTCTTCTCCTGCAGCCTTTGTAATTTGTGCAGCATGTGATTTTGCACTGGCTTCGTCAAAAGTGCTTAGACATCCCTGGAAAAGATCTAGTCTTGAATGCAACTTATGTTGTTCTAAATTCTCATTGTATTTTTCTACATTAATGTGTAGTGCTTGACAAAGCTTTGCTAAAGTACTGCCTTGCCCAAGTAGTTATATCAGCTATAGCTGATTGGTGGTTCTTGACACAGTGCTAAGGGATCAGAAAAAATAGATCCTCAGTTTAGGTTTACACCCTTTCCCTTTATGCAGTGAAATTCCTCCTGATTCCATGAAATGGTTAATGGTATTATACACTGTAGAATGATAAATCCTTTCCAATTTTTAAAATTTTTTAAATCATTTCAATAAATTTGTCAGGCTTTTGTTGAGAAACTGGAAATCCTCTGGCCATATTTGCTACTTAAAGACTTAGCCTTTTGTGGCTGTACCACAAAACAACTTTTTCTGGAATGTGTTGCAGTCCTGAAAGGCATGAATGGATGATTCTTGACAAATGTAGTTAGGTTTACCAGAATAAAGAAAATAATATTCTCATATTTGCATGTTCCACACTGTCCCAAATTTTGTTTTTGATTATGGGTTGCACTTTATTAATGTATTGTATATACACTGCCTGGCAAAAAAAAGGTCCCACCTGTGGGGGCAGTGCTATGATCTAGGATTGGTGCTGTAGTTCTAGGTCAGTTCTTGGCTCAGTAATGTTATGAGCCCAAAGAATGAGGTCAGCTGCTACCTGAATATACTGATCCACCAGTTTGTTCCAGGTTGTTTTTTCTTCCCTGATGGCACGGCCATATTCCAAGATGATCAAATGCCAGGATTCATCAGCCTCAAATTGTGAGAGAGTGGTTCAAGGAGCATAAGACATCATTTTCACACATGGATTGGCCATCACAGAGTCCAGACGTGAACCTCACTGAGAATCTTTGGAATGTGCTGGAGAAGGCAGTGGGTCTAAATCTCCCCTCGCCAATACAATATCTTGGGGAAAATTAATGCAACTCTGGACAGAAATAAATGTTGTAACATTGCAGAAGCTTGTGGAAACGATGCCACAGCGAATGAGTGCATTATCAAAGTTAAAGGTGGTCCAACCAAATATTAGTGTGTGTGACCTTTTTTTGGCCAGGGAGTGTAATATGGATTGTATTGTACATCTGCCTGTAATTGCATTTACAATGTATTCTAATAACAGCACAAATAAAAATATATAGAGTGCCTCTAAGTAGTATTCAACCCCCTGTAGATTTTACCTATGCAAGAGGTTACAAATAAGTTTCCGCCTTCAAACTTTGAACAAGAGTACCATTTAATAACAGATGCCTAAATATTACAGGCAAAAAATATATAAGTTGCTCAATTAAAATATAATACATTCAAAACATAAATATTAGGGTCAGTTATTATTCAACCTCTAAGTTTAATATTTTGTGGAACAACCCTTATTTGCAATTACAGCTATTAATCATTTTCTATAAGACCTGATCAGGCCGGCACAGGTCTCTGGAGTTATCTTGGCCCACTCCTCCATGCAGATCTTCACCAAGTTGTCTAGGTTCTTTGGGCATCTCTTGTGCACTTGGATGTTGAGATCTTTCCACAAGTTTTCAAATGGGTTAAGGTCAGGAGACTGACTAGGCCACTGCAACACCTTAAATTTTTCCCTCTTAAACCAGGCCTTGGTTTTCTTGGCTAAGTGTTGGGGGTCATTGTTCTGTTGGAAGATGAAATGATGGCCCATCTTAAGATCCTTGATGAAGGAGTGGAGGTTTTTGGCCAAAATCTACAGATAGGCTGTACTATTCATCTTGCTGTGGATGTGGACCAGAAGGCCAGGCCCCTTGACTGAGAAGCAGCTCCACAGCATGATGCTGCCACCACCATGCTTGACTAGGATGGTATTCTTGGGGTTGTATGCGGTGCTGTGAGCAAACTTTGAGGCCTATTTACACGGTGCGTTTTTTGCCTGCGTCTGATGCATGCGTCGGTGACGTACGTCAAAAACGCATCGTGTAAACTGCGCTTTTCTGCACTTC
>JAVSBU010343783.1:0-10449 GCA_033118015.1 Loricariichthys derbyi | reverse complement strand
ACGATTTACCATCATGTCCAGTGTTTGATAATTTTGTTGCCCAGCCTGTAAGGTACATATGGAACTGGTGGCACTGTCGCTGTACCTTGTTAAGAGTTAATTTGTTGAATTTCTTGCCCTCTTAACATGTTTGAGCCCATCAGTTTTGTTATGAAGATCTAGAGTTACTATACAGTGAATAGCTCTATTTGAGTAACGTTCTAATCCGTATGGTAAGAACAACTAAGGAAAGAAAAACGCACAGTCCATCATTATTTTAAGAAATAAAGCTCAGTCAATCCCAAACAGCACCTCTGGAAACTCCCCCAGGACTGTTATTAAACCATTTGAGGTGATTATTGGTGTTTGTACTCATGAAGCTGATTGAGAGAATGTAAGAGTGTGCAAAGCTGGAATTAAAGCAAAAGGGACCTACTTCGAAGAACCTAAAATCTAAAACATATTTTGGTTTAGCACTTATAACTCATTGTGTGTTCCTTCATAGGCTGAATGACTTCAGTATTATTTACAATATAGGAAAATAAAAGAAGAAAAACATTGATTGAGAAGGTGTGTCCAAACTTTTGAAACATATTACACATAAAGTGAAACATTTCAAGCCTTTATTTCTTGAAATTTTCAGAATAGTGGCTTACAGATGAAAATTTGAATATCACATAAGATCAAGAGAGCCTTGGTTTTGTGAAAGGCTCAATATAAATTCAAGTTTGTTGTTGAACAGCCACTATGCAGAAGGGCAACAAATGTCACATTCCTCGTATCAAGCCGCTCCTGAATCAGAGACAACATCAGAAGCTTCTTACCTGGGCTGTGGAGAAAAAGAACTGGACTGTTTCTCAGTGGTCCAAAATCCTCTTTTTATATGAAAGTAAATTTTGCATGTCATTTGGAAATCAAGGTCCCAGAGTCTGGAGGAAGAGTGGAGAGGCTCAGAATCTACGTTGCTTGAAGTCCAGTATGATGTTTCCACAGTCAGTGATGATTTGGGGAGCCATGTCATCTGTTGGTGTTGATCCACTATGTTTTCTGACATCTACAGTAACACAACCATCTACCAGGAAATTTTAGAGCACTTCATGCTTTCTTCTGCTGACAAGCTTTATGGAGATGCTGATTTCATTTTCCAGCAGGACTTGGTACCTGCCCACACTGGTACCAAAAGCTGGATGACCGTGGTGTTACTGGGCCAGCAAACTCACATGATCTGAACCCCATAAAGAATCTATGGACTAGATGAGAGACACAAGAGCCAACAATGCAGGTGACCTAAAGGCTATTTTTTTTGTCATTTGCTGATACTTTGAATTTTGGGTTTTCATTATCTCTAAGCCACAATAATCAACATTTCAAGAAATAAAGGCTTGAAATGTTTCACTCTATATAATGAATCTGTATCATATACAGGTACATCTATATATGTGAATATCATTAAAAAGGTAATTTTTTTATCACTCATTTTAGAATGTGAATCCCATACACTATATAGAGTCATTATACAAGATTGAAACATTTCAAGCCTTTATTTCTTGAAATTTTCATGATTTCTCAAATTAGAATATGCCAGAAGATCAATAAAAATTATATTTTTAACAGAAATGTCAGGCTTCCGAAAATCTATGCACTTAATACTTGGTTGTTCCACCTTTTGCATGAATTACTGCATCAGTGCAGGGTGGTATGGAGCTGATCAGCCTGTGGCTCTGCTCAGGTATGAATGGAATGGAAGCCCAGGATACTTTGACAGCAGCCTTCAGGTCACCTGTATTTTTGGCTCTGTTATGTCACTGAATTTTGGGTTTTCATTATCTGTAAGCCACAATCATAAAAATCATCAAAAAAATATGTAACTGCCTTCTTCAACCTTTCTTTTACTTTAACATATAAAAAGTAAAAGTAGTGCATATTTGGTGAATAGTGTTAGAAATCAACAAGTGCATATGGAAATTAGATTAGAATGCATGTGATATCAACTACAGTAATGTTCACTGATATCAAAGTCAGAAATATTATTGAGCCCTTAAGCAAAACCAGTACTCATGAACTGTTTAACTCAGTGTTTGGTTTGGTTTCTGCCTGTTTGTAAGTAGCTTTGGCTTACAGCAGTTGCCAAATGAATAAATGTAAATAATCCTCTACACTATTGCAACATACCTCAGCTTCTCTGACCTGTTTCATGCCCTTAAAAGATTGAACTACCAACCATAACAGCATATCCACTGTACAAGTCACTCGTTTAAGTCCTCATCTGCATGAATTGGATTCTTTCTCACTCTTGAGTGCATTGGATAAAGTGTCTGCCAAATGGGTATGTAAATTGGACATTAAGATGGTTTTCTGTACTTGTTTTAGTTCAGGGCCAAAACAACAGAATCAAAGTGTGGTCATTTATGGGCTGTGTTGTACCCATAACAGTGTTGTTGCTCATAACATTCTCATATCAAGCTTAATGGGAGTGGAAAAGATGAAGCAAGGAATCTGAATTAATCCACCTTACAGAATCTCGACTGTATATGGAGCCGTCTAGGTCCTTTCATATGGAATCTCCTCTTTAGCTCACCTAACTGATTTTTCAGGGTATTGGGATGGCCATATCAAAAACCTGATCTTGTTGTCTTTAGAATTTTTGTGGTTCTGCTGGAAATCGAGTTAAGAACAAGTTGTAGCTTTTTGGCAGAGGGTGCTAGGTGGGAGTGTCAGGAATTTCTTGGTGATCATGATGCCATGTAGCTCATTAGAAGAAACATGGAGCAAAAACAATCCTGTAACCTCACAGACGTTCCAATGTTCTTTACCGATAAGATTATATGGCCTTTGCTGTTCCTAATAAGCTCAATATTTTTGTTCTTTCTAACCACGGAACCTCCATGTCGGACCTTCCAGTCGTATTTATTGGACTCTGGAAACTTAGATTTTTGATTAGTTGAAACAGCTTTCTTTCTGTCCATTTTCCAGAAAATTTGTTGCCAGAGTTGCCATATGTCTAATTGTAGATTTGTAATATGTGTAGAGGTGGCACGACTTGATTATGGAAATATGTAGATTTCTATAATGTGTGTTGACACATCACAAATGACCATGTCAACTGAAAAGATGGCTCGAGAGAGAAAGCTCTGGTGAGAGGAAAAACCAATTATACACAGAGTGTTTTGAAGAGGGACCCAACCGTGTGGTGCTCTGTAAATTTTGCAAAACTGAGATGGCTTATCACAGCAGTGTGACTGCTATGCATGAGCAGTTGAAGTGCAAGCATCTCGGAGCAACGTGGATGTGCCGCGTGTATCTAAAGTGCTATCTATAACTCCAAAGACGTTATAGAGATGTGGATGAAAGATAATGACAAAAAAACCTCATTAAACAACAATCTGTATTTATTAATACATGTGAGTTATTTTTGACAAGAGAATTTGACTTAACTTTGAAGGTAAAATGAGAAATGTGCACTATTATTCAACCCCCTGCTTTAATACTTTGTGGAGCATCCTTTAGCTTTTATAACTTCCAACAAACTTTTTCCATAAGCTTTCTCTAATCCTTTTAAACTATCATGATATCTTTCGATTGAATCGTTTTGTTCACACTTGTAGCCGCGTTTTAAGACCTTTCAACCCATTTACTGTCATTTAGCTGAAAGAGCGAGAGCCTCCAAAATGGCGGATTCCACGATTTCCGACCAAACTCCGCCCATCGGGCACAACCTCAGTTGGAATCTTGGCCCATTCTTCATGTGCAAAAGCCTCTAGTTCAGTGATGTTTGACCCCACCGAATCCCACCAAAGATTTTAAATTGGGTTTAGAACTGGTGACTGAGAAGGCCACTCCAGGACATTCCAGGATCTGTTTCTCAAAGCTTTGATTGACTTGGAGCTGTGCTTAGGATCTTTATATTGCCTATGGTGCTAATTATTGCCAAGGTTTAATTTGTCAACAGATGGCATCACATTCCTCTCTAAAATGGCCTGGTATTTCTGAGAATCAATGATGCCTGGTACACAATCAAGATTACAAGTTCATGCTGTACAAGAGCAGCCCCACATCATCAATAACCCACCACCATGCATGACTGTGAGGATGGTTTTCTTCTGCTCATAAGCCTGGCCTTTCAAAGTTGCAGTTCCAGTTTGGCTTCATCAGTCCATAGAACTATCTCCCAAAACTCTGTAGCCTTATCCAAATATCTCCTGGCATATTCTAATCCACTTTTGATGTTCCTTGTGGTTAAGGTTGGAGTGCGTCTTGGAGTCTAATTTTTAGGAAATATATTGACACTCAATTTCAAGTAAAGAGTTGCTATGGCGTATAGTTATTAAGTTAAACTGTCAGCAATTTGAATCTGAGGTCCTGTGTTTTTCTCATCATACAGCCAACACAGTAGTGTAAAGCAGACTGATTTTAAAAAATGCCACTATCTTTGTTGTTTTAATATGCTTTATGTCTACTTTTAAAGGCAGGCATGGACATACTTATCACATATAGACTAATCTTTCCAGAAAGTTTCGCAGAGTTTAACAGCACTCTATCAGAAGATGCTTTGATTTATTTATTTTTTTTTATGATATAGATTGATTTCTTTTGTTGCAGAATAAGGAATGAAGTAAATAAAATATTGAAATATTAAGGCAAATTTTTTCTTTTGGGTAAATTATTTTATTTAATCACGCACACATTTAGAATAATTGATTAATTGGTCATTAGATTAATCTACTAATCGAAAAAAAAGTTAGGTTAATTGATTAAAAATAAAGACTTAATCTTTAAGTGCAGCCGTGTGTGTATGTATGTACCCACATGCCATTTTCCAGGCAGTTTCAATACAGCTCTGTCTATTTTAAACTTTTTAATTATTTCTTTGAGTACTTATTTTGTGTGTAGTTATATTATCATTTTAAGAGATTATCAGCATAGACGGTCATGGCACTCATGGTAGCTCTGTATGGGCATTTTTCTGTAGGCTGAAAATTTCTAATTCACATCGCACAGGTGGTCTTTAATTTATTAGGGAATTATTATAAACATAATTCATGTTTAACAGTCAGTTGGTGCAGTGGCAGTTTGCTAGTTCATCAGTACCATATATATCTGACATACATGAACATGCTATATAGTTCTCTTCTTAAATAGTATTATAGATTTTTTCAAAGTAGTTTTCATTTCTGTTTTATTTTATTTTGTATTTATCTTACTATGTGTAATTTGTTTTGTGTGTGTGTGTGTGTGTGTGTGTGTGTGTGTGTGTGTGTGTGTGTGTGTGCGTGTAAACTTCGGGAGCAGTTTTTCCCTCAGGGATTGATAGTATTATTTTGTTGAAAGAATTATCTGTGCGAACACTGCAAAGAACTGGCATCCCATTCAGGCCACTCTTACACTGGAACCCTGTCTTCACCAGGATAGGCATCTAACCGATCAAAAACCCTGACCATGAAAGGGGGAGGGAGGGGGTACAGTGTACAGTGCCTCCAAGTAGTATTCAACCCCCTGTTCTTGCTAATGAAAGAAGTTGCAGATATGGTACAGCCTTCAAAGTTTGAACAATAATAACATTTTGTTAGCCTAATAGCATAATTGCCTAAGTAAATTTTTGGCCAAATTGTGATATTTGCCTAACTTTCCTCTCCTACCACTGCTTCATCACCCTGCATTACTGTTTGTTTTCAGCCTATCAGAACTGGTTGAAATTTCTGTTACAATATCAATAAAAATACTAATATGCTTGCTAAAAATGTTTTGTCTTTTTTTCCCCGAAAGCATTCAAATATGACTTGGGCAACTATGCTATGAGGCTGACGATTTATTGACAGATGCCTAAATATATTACCAACAAAATAATATAAGTTGCTCAGTTAAGTTATAATGCATTGAAAACATAAATATTAGGGTCAGTTGTTGTTCAACCCCTAGGTTTAATATTTTGTGGAATAACCCTTATTTGTAATTACTGCTATTAATCGTTTTCTATAAGACCTGATCAGGCCAGCACAGGTCTCTGGAGTTATCTTGGCCCACTCCTCCATGCAGATCTTCTCCAAGTTGTTTAGGTCCTTTGGGCATCTCTTGTGCACTTTGATCTAGATCCTTCCACAAGTTTTCAATTGGGTTAAGGTCAGGAGACTGACTAGGCCACTGCAACACCTTAATCTTTTCCCTCTTAAACCAGGCCTTGGTTATCTTGGCCGTGTGCTTGGGGTCGTTGTCCTGTTGGAAGATGAAATGACTGCCCATCTTAAGGTCCTTGATGGAGGAGCAGAGGCTTTTGGCCAAAATCTCCAGGTAGGCTGTGCTATTTGTCTTCTCATGGATGTGGACCAGATGGCCAGGCCCTTGGCTGAGAAGCAGCTCCAAAGCATGATGCAGCCACCAACATGCTTGACTATGCTGGTATTCTTGGTATTCTATGATATATGGATGGTATTCTTGGGGTTGTATGCAGTGCCATCCTTTCGCAAAACCCTCCAGATATGGTAGGCACTGAAGACCTCGATCTTTTTCTCATCAGACCAGAGAACCTTGAACCAGTCAGCCTCAGAGTTCTCCAAGTGATCATGAGCAAACTTTAGACGGGCCTTGACATGACACTTTTTGAAAGTAACGGAACCTTACGGACTCACCTGGAATGGAGACCATTGCAGTGGAGTATGTTAATTATAACATTTATTGAAACCAATGTGCCCACTGCCATGAGATCTTCCTCAAGCTCCCTTCTCACTGTCCATGGGTTAATCTTGATCGTTTCGGCAAGCCTGGCCTCGGTAAGAGTGGAAACTTTGAAAGGCTGTCCAGGCCGTGGAAGGGTAACAGTAGTTCCATAAGCCTTCCACTTCCGAATGATGATTCCAACAGTAGAGACAGGTAGGCCCAACTCCATGGAAAGGGTTTTGTACCCCATTGCCAGCCTTGTTACCCTCCATGACTTTGTCTCTGATGGCCTTGGAATGCTCCTTAGTCTTTCCCATGTTGACAATGTTTGAGTGCTTTTCACTTGTTTAGGGAGGGGCTTTATAGCCAGAAAAGGCAGGAAAAAAAGATAATTAATCTAAGCATGCGAAGCTCATTGTTCTTAATACCTCAATTATTTCTTAATACTTGAGGGA
The DNA here is from genome assembly GCA_033118015.1 of Loricariichthys derbyi. Classification (NCBI taxonomy): domain Eukaryota; kingdom Metazoa; phylum Chordata; class Actinopteri; order Siluriformes; family Loricariidae; genus Loricariichthys; species Loricariichthys derbyi. Next base: position 3,364 of record JAVSBU010343783.1, on the reverse strand, counting down.
ACCAAACAGAATTCTGGTGATTTGAGGGGTTGAATAATAATTGACCCTCTCGTTAACTTAGGAAATTAGTAAAAAAAAAAAAAAAAAGATAAATAACATTCTTCTTTTTTTGCAGTGCATTTCACGTATCCAGGCCCATCTACAGTCCAAATTTCACAATGCTAAGTTAGCTCCAAATGTGTAAACCTGCAAAATCTACAGGGGGTTGAATACTACTTAGAGGCAGTGTCCATGTCCTATGTTTGAATTCTCTAAATATAGAGTCAAATTTTCACTTTCATTTTAAAAAGCTGATTGTGGATAGAAACCAAAAACATCAAACCCTAAACCATATTTCTTTTTGGAGGGAAAAAAAAATATTAAACCAGCATTTACTTCCCTTTTTGTGCCTGGCTTGGCATGTGTTTCACAGAGGAATAACTCACTGGTACTGTTTATAGTATTAGTATTCCATCTAATTTGGAATACATATTGCTCTTCACTTGGCCTGGCAGTGTCTTGCCTTTTCTTTTTTTCTTCTTTTTTCTTCTTTTTTATGACTATTTTGGCTTGAAAATTTTTAACATATTGAAATGAAAACCAGTCCGTTTCATCTGTGCCTTGTGTGTGAATGAAGCAACTACATTTGAGGCCAGGCTTATACTTCATGTAACAAAGAGAAACAATAGGTTTATTGCAAATACCATCTTTTACTATAACAGCAGATGTCCCCAGATATTGTAAGCTCTGGCCGCAAACATATAGTACGGTAATAATCTCCTCCAGGTCGATATAGTGTGCAAATCTGTTTCAGGTATGTGGTTCTGACTTCTCTGCATGGTGGCAATCATTGGGCTTTAGTTTAATGCCAGTTGTGGCAGTCAATAATTCATGACTCAGAAACATCAGTTTGCTGATTGTTAAGCATGGGAGTGCCTCTGTCACTTTGGGTTGTGTGATAATATTGTATGAGTAAAAGTAAGAATAGATTTGACTAAATCTTAGCTATCATGTGGCGGAGTTGGAGGTTTTAGAGGGTGAAACCAGCTTCTGAAGGTAGCATTGGATGCAAAAACAGTTTATTGGGAAGTCCCAAAGAGGAAGGATCTTCGTAAAATGGCATTTTGTATAATGGTAAATAGTTTATTGTTCTTCATACATAGTCATATATGAAAGGAGGAGTGTGTGCTGGTCCATTTTTCAACTATACATTCTTAGTTTGATCCTAGGACATTAGGTTGATTAGGCATATGCCCTCTCAAGGTGGTTGAAGTAATAACCCATAGCAAGGATGCCTATAATATGCAATGGCAGAAAAAGGTGGGAAAGCCAACAATAGACTGAGTTCCAAAATGGCTGCCAACAGTGAGGAACTAACAATGGGATCTGGCAATGATGAGAGATCTTCAATGACATCCATGAGCTAAGGCTGAGATAGTCCTCCCAATTTCCAAAGGTCTGAACAATGTTCAATTTTCCTTTTTTTCTGTCCTTTTAATTTATTTAAAAATGGAAAAAAAAATTTTGAGACTGGCTTTTACCACCATTGTGTTCCTTTATAATCTTCCTCAGCTTCACCTCTTAACTTTTGTAACCTCACTTTCTATTGTCTCTTTCCTTCTTAGTCTTTCTTCCTTTTAGCTAATCTTTTGTACTTTCAGTTTTCCTGTTTCTCTTCATTAGAATTCATTGCGTTCTTTTCTCTTTAGGATTCATTGCTTTCTTTCCTTTTCAACATAATTTGTAATACACGTATAAACACACAATGCCTTTGGGCATAGCTTCTACAAAAGGTTCAACATTGAATAATTACATTGCTCCCTTTTTCTATACAGTTGTAAGAGGTTGGGGGCTGATTTGGTACACACACACACACACACACACACACACACACACACACACACACAAACATAGTTTTTGGGAGAATGACAAACCAGCTTGTTCTATAGCCCTTTGCTACCCACTGTGGTGAGATGCAGCAGTGCAGAACTGGCTTAACGAGTGCTTGTACCTATTCACAAGAAGTAGCCAGCACAGCACTGCTGCCCCTGATATCAGTAAATCCTTGAAGCCAGTGTTTCACAGTAAGTGGCATCAAAGTTGTGCTTTGGTGGCACAGCAGTCTAATTTAATATACCGCTACTATGGTGACCTGTTCATGTGTATCTGTAGAGACTGGGTGTCAGAACTGGACTCAAGATGCAATAAAGGTCTGGTCTGATGAGTCCAGTTTCTTTTCCATTACCTGGATAGTCGGGTATGTTTATGACCGTTTAGCTCAGAAAACGCACTGTTGGTTGGGGGGGAGACAGTGAAGGGGTGTTCTGCGAGAAATCCTGTGTCTGGGCATTTATGTGGACATTAATTTGACTCTGACCAGGTTAATTCAGTGTTTTGACCGATCCGTCTACATTTGGCAAATATCCTTATCTAGAGCCTCTTCACAATCAATACAGCTTTACAATATATGATTCAAAGAAGGGTTAAGGGTCTTTTTCAAAGACTCAACAAGGCATTGTCCTCCTAAAATGAATTTGCTCTCCTAACAGAGAATGTTCTAAAGACTCTACCTCTGTCTTTTAGGCTTTTTCTTGTGTATTATGGATTGGGATAGAGCTAAAAAGGGGGGTGAAGGTCAGGTTTCGATTCCAGCATGAAGAATGCGTTCATCTGTACCTCGCCTGAACTGCCATCTTGCAAAATTCAGTTGTTTACATACTGCAGAGCTTTTCGTGTGGATTGTGCAAGTGAGGTCGAATTGCCAAAAAGTGCAAGTCATGTGCAGCACATACACTCCTTCTCTTTTTCTTCTTACTGTGAGTCGACTGAATGGCTGCCTGTGTTTCTCTGCTCATTATTATTTGCGGTTGGTCAAGTGGTAATGACAGGGAGCCATTAAAGCCTTGATTTGTTAGGTACAGAATCCTGGTTGATGGAACTAAAACGACAGGCTGTAAATGCTGATTGAATGTATTTTTAAATCTGTTTAGTAGTTAGGGCTTTAAGTGCTATGGAACATTCATGGTCTGATAACTCTATGACCCAAAGTTATGGTTTTCAACAAATTACAGTATCTAATTAATCTTGAACTATTTGTTTAGGGGTACTGCCGGAATATTATTTATTCAGCTTGTAGTAGTGTATACATGCAGCTTCTTTGGCTGATGATGAGTGAACAACAATTCCTGAGGACCTGGGACCAAACCCTAGGCTAGGTGAGATACATGAATTTCTGGTCATGGGGGGTAAAGTATAATATATTCCTTTTGTTTTAGGGGTGGTTCAACATTTTCACAAGAGTACAGAGAGTACTCTTTTTCTAGCCCCCCCTCCCCCCCAAAAAAAAGAGTACATAAAAAAAAATGTTGATTTCTGACATCATAAA
>JAVSBU010343766.1:0-10451 GCA_033118015.1 Loricariichthys derbyi | reverse complement strand
ATTTTCCACCATAATTTACAAATAAATTCTTTAAAAATCCTACAATGTGATTTTCTGGATTTATTTTTCCATTTTGTTTCTCATAGTTGAAGTGTACCTATAATGAAAATTATAGACCTCTCATCTTTCTAAGTAGGAGAACTTGCAAAATCAGTGGCAGACTAAATACTTTTTTGCCCCACTGTAACTCCATATTGTAGTGCTTCACAAAGGTTTACCAAAATAACCCCTTACCCATGTGGTTACATCTGTTTTTGTTGAATGGTGGTTCTTGATGCAGTGCTTTCTGAGAAATCGATGATCGATGATTCAGCTTAAGCTTGCACCTTTGGCCTTTACAAACTTTAATTCCTCAAGAATCCTTTTATTGTTTAATGTTATTATTCACTGTAGAAGGAGTAATATGCAAATTCCTTACAATCTCTCTTTAGGGAACATTGTTTTTAAACATTACAATAATTTTCTCACACATTTTCTTTGCCATTTTCCATCGCCTGCTGTTCAAAGTCTCACTCTTTCTTGGATGCTGCTTTTGTACCAAATCACAATTATAATCACCTGAAATCACATCATTATATAGTTTTTAACCTCATTACTAGCCCTAAATTGTCACAATCTCAACCTTTTTGGAACGTGTTCCAGTGCATCAGAAACAAAGTTTATATGTTTGAACGTTACATATCTTGTCTTTGTCGTGTATTCAATTGAATATGGGTTAAAAAGGATGTGCAAATCATCATATTCTGTTTTTATTTATGTTTCACACAACGCCCCATTAGCATTAGCTTTGAAGGCTGCGGTTTGCTGTCTGATATATAAACAGAAGTCAGATGTAACTACAGTTCCTGATAGCCTCCTTCGTTTTCAAATTAATTGGCCTTAATTGGCCATCTGAATAACCAAAAAGCATAATTAAATGTAAAATTTTGCAAAATGTAAAATTAAAGATGTTATTTTTATAGCAGAAATGTATATATTTAATCCATCGAGTAAATGTTTTTTGGTCAAAGGTATTTTTCAATTCAGACTTTACTCTGTGTTCTGCCATGTACCACTGAGCTGGGGTGATTATTATCTCAGATAGTCAAAAAACAGAGTTTTACATATTACCACTTCCTACTACCATTATTTCATACAACTGAACCACTCTTGAATCATTTTTTCCCATGAAGAACTTGTGATGACGCATATCCCTAGATTTAGACTATGCTTTCAGTAATAAAATATATTGTGACAGAACCTGAACTGATAGAACTTGTTCAGCTCTATGTGCTATATCCTGTATCTAACACAACTTAACGCCTCTGCTTTGGGTTAGTTGGGGTTGAAATGTTCGCCATAATACAATAACGGAATGCTGTGAATTCTAGAGCAGGACGGCAAACATATGCTCTAAGTCTCAGCTTGGGGCCAAAATCCTGGTTATGACTTTGTTGCAGTCTTGCTGTCAAAGCTACAGATGTCAACAAGTGTGAACTTCAAAGCTGCTGCAGTGTTTTTTTTTTACCTCAGGCTTAGCAGAATAGGTAACACTGGGTACACAGTTCAACAGCCCATTAATCTATAATGCCTTGCTGTTTCTATATCCGTTCTCAGCTATATCAGGCAGAAACCTTGAGCCTGATGTGAAATTTGAGTCTCTCACACCAAAACCCAGACTTGTTTCTTAGAAACATGTATCAGTTTGCCCACTCAATACCTTTTCTGACATATTGCTGCTAGAGCTGCACCTGTTTAGCATGAATGCTGCAGAATTATTTTCAAAGCCATGTTCTCACCATTACATTTTATGCTCTTACTTATCAATCTGTTTTATAATCACAAATTCATTACAAATTCATATCTGATACTAATGAAATTTGTCTTGGACTGAACCTTCTTAATTAATCTTCATTACTATTCTGTCTAGCCACTTATTGATGCTTTAGATTAATTGGGTCATGTTTATTCATTGTCTTATCCACTTTATCCTATAGTCATGGGGAAGCCGGTGGCTAGGAAGACACAGGGTGCAAGGCAGGAACAGTCCAACATAGGATACATCCACACACACACTCATAAACACACTAAGAGCACTTTGGAAACACCAATTAACCTAACACGCATGTCATTGGAATGTGGCAGAAAACAGGAGTACCCATAGAAATCCCACATGGACACAGGGAGGACATGCCAATGTTCCACTTTTGGGTCATTTAATAACTGTCAAATTTTGCAAATACCTTCTGTGCTGCCCCAAATGGCTGTCTTTCGAGTCTTCTTTCTTTTGAACATTTCAGAAGTCTTTCCTGTTATATAGGTGTTATCATAAGTGATTTTGGACTAGGATTGCTGTAAAGCTACTTTGTAACCATTTGCTGTTATATACTGAGTTGTATAATGAACTGAGTTATTAAATTATTAAAATACCAAGCAAGCATGAACCATCACATGCCTAATCACATAATTGCAATATTACAGTGCAACTTAAACAGTCTGGTTTTAAGTCTAAAATCTGTATGATATAATACTTTATACCAGATATTCTGTTTACATTACAGCAACTTTAGGGTTTGCAGTTGAACTCTTGCTCGAGTGGTTCAAGTGGTTTGAGCAGGAGAACATAAAAGGTGCACTGAATGGAGTTCCCAGAAGTGTTGTTGAGAGCCACCTGTTGCAAGTTAAACTCAGTTTAGAGATGGAAGCAGATATTACTGTTCACTGGAGGGCTAACATTCCTTTGGCCATTTAATTATAACCCTCTTACAGTCTCCTGTACTATACAGTGTTAATTAACCTTCATTGACTGCTTGCTGAGGATTAGATTCCAGCGTTATCTCCTGACATTTAAATAGAGCTTATAATGTCAAAACAAAATGTTTGTGCTTAAGCAAAAGGGGAAAACACATCATATTATACTTGCTTTGTCCATCAGATTCTAACTTATGTTACAAGATACAATATGGTTTATTTGTCATATGCAGGTTAACACAGAGTCAACAATGCAATGAAATGCTTAGGATGAGAAGAATCGTTCAACTCGCAGGAAGTACTAATGGCATGCAATATAAGTACAGAAAATATAAAGATATACAGATAGAATATAAAAAAAAGATATTTACAAGGTGTATAGGAATAAGGTAAAAGGTATATACATGTGTAAAGGTGCAGGTAGATAAGTAGAAGTATAAATAGTAGTAATCCACAGGTTATAGTATTGTATGTATTGTGCATGATATTATTGCAAATTTGTGTAGCGGGTTATTGCACGGCTAATGATAACAATAAATAGTAAGACTGAGATAGTTATGAAGTAGGGTGGTGACATACATGGTACAGTCATATTGAGTAGCAGCAATAGACATATAGTGTCAGAGAAGTGGCTTAGTGCAGTATTATTGTCATAGTTCAGTGTTATTGTCAACAGTTCAGTAGACAGCCTGTGGATAGTAACTATCCTTGAATCTTTTGGTGCGGGCTGGCAGACTCCTGTACCTCCTGCCAGAGGGTAACAAGCGGAACAGTTCTTTTTGTGGGGTGAGTGTAGTCCTTAATGATGCTGTGTGTTTTACGCTGGCATCGGCTGTGGTAAATGTCCTGGATGGTGGGGAGACAACAAAAAGCTGCACCTGTGCACATACTTCTTGTGCCATCTTACCCCGACCAAGCGCAACTGCCCGATTGGTGACCATGAATTGCTAGCCATCAGACTTGCCCTGGAGGAGTGGTACCACTGACTGGAGGGGGCCAAGCACCTGTTCCTGGTCTAGACTGATCACAAGAACCTAGCCCATATCCAGCAGGTGAAGCACCTGAATGTCCTACAGGCCCACTGATCCCTATTTTTGGGCACTTCACATTCACCCTGTCCTACCAGCCAGGTTCCAAGAACACCAAGCCAGATGCCTTCTCCCACCAGTGGAACTCCCCCTGAGGTGGACCCCACTCCAGAGCTAGTTCTCCCAGTGCCAGGGATAGCCACTAACCTGGTACTAACCTGGAGGGTGGACAGGGTGGTAGAAAGTGTACTGTGGGACAAACCTGACCCTGAGAATGTGTACCCACCCCCCTGGACAAAAATTTGTGCTAACTAGGGCCTGTATAGTGTTGATTTGGTATGGCAATACCTCCCCACTTGCAGCCCACCTGGAGGAGACCAGACACTGGAACTCCTCCAGTGGTGGTTCTGGTGGCCAGAGATGGACAGGGAGGTCAAATGCTTTGTCTTCACCCGTAAGACCTGTGTACAAACCAAGACCTGTAGGAACGACACAGCCAGCCTCCTCCAGCTGCTCCCTGTCACGAACTGTCTATGGTCCTACATCTCCCTCAACTTCATCACAGTGCTGCTTTATCCAAAGGGAAAATGGTCTTCCTGGTCACTGTCAAATGTCAAAGTCAAAGGTCATAGTCAAATTTTGTATAGCACTTTTTACAATGGAGCATTGTCTCAAAGCAGCTTTACAACTTGTGTAATTCCCAATTTGAGCAACAGAATGCTCAAACGCCTGTTTTAGACACAATGTAAGCGCCACTTTCGTAGTCTCTCTAATCATGCCTTTAACAGGCATAGTGCGCAAGGCTACCCAGCACTGCTAATAACACTCATCCTTAGCTTGCCATAATTCCCTTTTGTGTGATACCAGATAGCACTGTGGTATGAGCCCCTCAGGGACAGCAGGTATCACAATGTTCTATTGTAGAGGGGTAGTGGTAGGGTTATACCCAAGGTAATAGGGATTTTTGTAGGCACAGCTTCTCATCCCTCAGTGCTACCCGACCCTTTCAGCCTCCTTTTCGTTCCACTCAGTGGTGGCTATTTTTGGCCAGCAGACACACATTCTGGTCCTGCACCCCTTTGCGTTTGAGCCCAACCTGTCTCGTTTTTTTTTTTTTTTTTTTTTTTTTTTTTAATGTTTGGCTCTTTGTAGCCATGCTCGCCAAGATTTTTACCACAAGGTCAGATTGGCTCGTTGTTAGTGCACTCGCTGATCACACACGTTTCTTAAGTTGAGGATCAGGATTTTGTTTCACCTTTTAGGCCAGAAAATGTGCTTACATATATTCCCTGCTGCCCTGTTAGTGTCACTATTAATCATATCCCTGAGTTATACTGCTGTTTATCTATAAATTGATTTCAACAAATGTTTAAGTGATTGTCAATCACAATCATTCAAGATCTTTTTATGATCATATTCCATCCTCTGATGATGTTTCCCCACTGTCCTTCCACTTTTTAATAATGCATTGGACAGCTCTTAACCCGATTATAGAAGTTTCAGCAATCTCCTTAGATGTTTTCACTGCATGCGATAATCTGATCTTTCTGAAAGAGATTAACATATTTTCCACAACCACAGGATGTGTATGGTTGTTTAATAAATGAGAGTTAAATAACTAGTTGCCAGCTGAATCATAACCACCCATACAATATATAATATAATTATCCAATGGGACGCTCTTACCTATTTGCTTAGTTAAATAGAGTCTTTTGACCAGGCATTGAAGTTACTTATTTTAATAATGCTTTTGGTGACATTAGCTAATTGTTTGAACCCTAGCGTAGGTGGCTTAGTGGTTATGGGTTGAGGGCAGCACCATTGCCTCACAGCAAGAATGGCCTGGGTTTGATCCCTAGTGGAGTGACCTTGGTCCTTTAGCACCTAAAAAGTGGTTGCCAATAATATAAATAGTATAAAATGTTATTTACACTTGGGTGAAAATAGGATATATTGCTGCTTACACCAGGACAAATAACATCTGCTGACAAATTTACACATACAGCTTACATTTGACATGGTGAAATGTGTGAACCTATCTTGAAAGCTAAAATATATGGAGTCACTAAAGTATTTCTTTGTAGGATGTGATTGCCAGTTTTGTGAGTTGGCACTCAGGTGGTCTGGCTAACAATAGGGAGCTGAGACACAGAGGCAACACCACATCAGTTCAGTCGATCTTCTTACCCTCTAAATGAAAGCTGAGTACCAATGAGCAGCAGGAATATTATACTGCTTATGCAGATGAGCCCGGGGCATGGGTTGGCAGCACAGCCTACAGTCACACAGGGAGCTCATTTGTAGCAGTTTTTGCTTTTGTTTAGCAGCAGGTGAAACAGGAAGGTGGCAGATGAGATGAAAAGCAGAATCAGATGTAGGGGAGCAATTCTTCGATAGATTAGCTTGAGAATTCTGCTGCTATCTCACCGAGCTTGCCTCTGTTAAACTCCTCTCTCTATGGAATGTGAGAGGACTTTAACAGATGACTGGAGACCAGTTTATCTTTTTAATTTGGGGGCCTTTGCTGGGTGGATAATTAACTTTTTTTAGTTTGTCTTTACCAAATCACCACTATTGAAAAGGTTTTCCAGTACATGAAGTGCCTTTTTTAAGGAAATGCATTTATTCATTTGAAAAGGTCATTTAAATTCTGCTTCTTACATGGAAGCAAACATATAGTGACTGCATTACTCATTTTCACGCTGCGTAAGACTAAAAGCACTTCCAAATATAACCATTAATATGCAAAAAAATACCAGTCTTGCTCTCCATTTGCAGCTAAGCGTCATCTCCCCCATGTTTTGCTACTGCCTGGTACGTGAAGGACATTTATTTCATTGGTCCACTGAGTTTCATTAATGCACAATAGATGTTCTCCATTAACTGCTCCACAAGCTTACCTAACAAATGAATGGGCCTTTTTCCCCATTACTCGAAAGTGGCATTTATCCTGTAAACTTCAATTCCCTATTTCTGCTGGATTATTTTTTCTAAATGTTTTACTTCCTATTAAATTAATCAATTCTGAATTCATCTTACTCGTTATTTCTCTAAAGCTGCCTAAACATTTAATCAGAGGTTCATTCATGCCCAAGCATTCTTGAATCTACCTATCATATTTGTCTCCAATAGGTATTTTGCTTATAATTATTGTATTTTTATAACTAGCACAGTACTAACTCAGAAATTATTCACATTTGAAATACTTTTTACTATAGGGACTTTTGAATATATGAATGGCATATAAGCATTTGTGTATAATAGCTTATCTGTATACTGAGAACACCAGGAAATCTCTGGTATCTTCAAGGCCAAGAGGGAGACAAGGCCAAGTATGGCAGCTGGTTGGACAATATTGGTCAAAACACTCTGGATCTTACTGCTTCGTGTACCTTGTATTGGTGGTGGTATACACATTTATGTACCTAACAGTAAAAGCCAGAAATTATAGTGACACAAAAAGCACAACGCAGTCAGTCCAGCACCAGTGCTTAGACAGTGCACAATGTTGAAACAAATTAATCAGCACTGCTGTAATTAAATAAGATTAAATTAATACAAGATAGGATTACTTCCAAGAGCCTGGTGCAGTTATATCACTATTATTACTGATAGCTTGTAAAACATCTGAATGAATATAATACTGTCTCAGTGTCTGTCATAGTAGGGATTTATTCTAATTTATTCTAATATTAAATTATGCATTTTTTAAAAGATGTATAGCATTTACAATTTCCATGTTCATATGTTACACTGTTCATATGTTCTCAGTAAGTAGATTCTGCAGTGAGAATATGTATCAGTAGAAAGAACAGCCTCAGCTATGTTCTGTTTAATCATATTAAGCAATCTTCTCTTTCATTGTAGTGGATGGGATGGAATTATGCATACATCACCTAATTAAGTTTCAACTCTCACCTAATTTTTGGTCTAACGAGCTGTGAATGGAGCTTCTATATGTCCCCAGGTGAATCCTGTTCCCTATCAAAGAGAAATAGTTCAGTTCAGTGTAACTCCATTACACTGTGTTATAACTGTGTCAAAAGATACCCCACATTCTGCCAAATTTAAGCTGTAATTAATTTGGAGCTCTGGTCTCAAGTTGTCACAGCTATAGCTGTATAGCTCTATAAGTTGTAACAATGGTCACTAGATTTAAGAATCTCTCAGGATGGAATGCACACTGCCTGGACAAAAAATTAATCACCTTGCATGTTTAAGGTGGTAATAACTTCATTTGAATGCATGTGGAAGATCGGGCTTTTAATACCTGTGAAGTGCACAACAGGATTCAGAAATTGAGAAGAGGTGGTACAGTTCAGTGAATGTCTTGTTTGATGAGTGGAAAATGGGTCACAAAGCAGATGTTAATGATTGGCAAAAAGGAAGAAAGTAGCTTTGCAAGTGTATGGAAGCATATGGTCATACTGGTCATGTGGTCAACAGTGACAAAAATCCAAGTCTACATAAATCAGAAGTGTGGCTGAAAGACAAAATTTTTAGATACAATAATTTTATAATTTTTAGATTTCAGTAACAGATGACTAATGTTTTTATTCGTTGAGTATATATGATGTTTTGCCTCAGTCAACAAACAATTTCAATTATACGATTAAATTGTGTTATTGCTTCTAATCCTAAGCAAACAACACACTCTCCTTTAGCCATTTGAAAACAATTAGACATACTCTAAGACCTACATTAAGGAATTGACCAATTTGTCATGTTGTCAGTACCATTCAATTCATTTCAATTCATATTAATTGTATTGCATTGTTTAGCATTATAAAGACTATTAGTGGGCAAGTCTAGGATAATTTTACCAAATAGAACTCCCTAAACCTTTTGAGGAATACATGTTAAGAGGAGCAGCTTGGTATTGTAGGGCTTAGCATGGCCACCTCACAGCTTCGAGAGCCCTGGTTTGATCCTGACCCCAGGCTCCACCTGTGTGGAGTTTGCATATTCTCTTTGTGTCCTCATGGGTTTTCTCCAGGTACTCTGGTTTCCTCCCATATTCCAAAGATATGTGTTAATTGTTGACATGTGCCCTGTGTCACCTGCTGGGCACCAGCTTTCCCATGACCCCGACCATGAAGAAGCAGTGAATAAGTGAATGAACATGTTAAAAGTACCAAGACTCAAAAGAGATATGTACTGCATAATATTGCCAGAAACTGACAAGAAATTAACTACCAAACAGTTCAGTGTGTTGAGATTGTGATCAAAGAGAGAAAACATAGAATGAAATTTCAATTCTGGACATTAGGCTTAGCCAACACAATTGCAAACAAATTCACAATTGCCAGATTATCACAACCTCAACCAATGAGACATCAAAAAATAAATACTCATTAAAAAAAAGTAAAAGTTGAATAAATATGCAAAAACAAGCATATTGTAATGAGGGGGCTGTCTCCTTAGTGCTTCGAGACAGTCTTCATCGTGATCGGTGGCCTCGCCACATGTAAAAGGACTTAGCGCCATCTGGAGGTGCGGCGCCATAGCACGGCCTGATTAGATGCACCTGTGATCAGGGCTATAAATAGGCTGTGGCGGATGTGGTGCTTGGAGCTGGCATTGAGGCTTCTCGCCCGTCACGAGGGATAGCATGCCACTCGTACCTCCAGATCTGTCTACAGTGGCATGCTATGGCGAAGCTAGTGGTGTACCTAGACTAACCTGGGCTGTGTTTCCATTGTAGATCCGGTGTGTCTGGACCGAGGTACGTCCCCATCCCTTTGAGTGTTTGGCAGGGATGAAGGTACCTCCTGTTCTTGGTGGAGGACAGGAGGGGTATGGGTTGGAGCCCAGAGGTATGTGAGGGGCTTAGACAGTGTAAGGAAAGGAGGATTTCCCCGGAGGCACTCCCGGCAGCCTCTTGGCTGATTGGTTGCGCGCTCTGCTTCCGTAAATCAATTCAGCGGCATGTGCGCCGAGGAAGAGGTGCCTGCATGCCCCGTATCTCCTGGCATGATGTTGCCAATGTTTGGGACGTGCGCTCGTGGATCCCAAACTTCCGCCAATCCCTGGGGGTAAGCCGGTTCGGTTGGTTCTGATTTGGTTCTGTTCCTGGTTCTTTTCTTTATCTGGTTTTGTTTAATAAACATTATTGTTATTTTACGCTGTCCTGCTTATTATAACTAAAGAGTAATTTTAGACCTATATCTAAGGTGAGCTTCTCTCTCCTTAATAATATTTTGACAGTGCAGCCAGGTTTTAAATCTGGCACAGAAACTGCATTGCAGAAATTATACATTAGTTTGAGACATAAACACAATGACAAAATGGATCAAATTGTCAGAAAATATTTTATATATATATTTTTCTTTATATATTTTATATATTTTTTTCTTTATATATTTTATATAGCTGACAGAACATATTTTGTTACTCTATGTGATTAAATTTCAGTAAAGTATGTCATTCCACAAAGATATATTCTTTTTTGCCACCTCTTTTCTATGATGCCTTATAAATCATCATACTAGTCAAGTCAAGTCAACTTTATTTGTATAGCACAATTCATACACAGGGTAATTCAAAGTGCTTTACAGATTTATAAAGTTAAAATAACAATTGATTTAAAATAATAAAAATACAGAAAATAGAATCTTTATATGCACTGGTAAAGAGAACTGTTTTCAGCTTAGATTTAAACACTGTCAAGGTTGAAGCCTGTCTCACATCTTC
>JAVSBU010343746.1:0-10451 GCA_033118015.1 Loricariichthys derbyi | reverse complement strand
TCACCTGCGACCAGCTTTGCGAAAGAAGCGGCGACACTTTCTGCGCAACCCACCCATCATTTTGCACGACAATGCGCGGGCGCATAAAGCGCAAGCTGTGGTTGCTCTGTTCGGTCCATGGGACTGGGAAGTACGGTACCATCCACCATACTCCCCGGACTTAAGTCCTTGTGACTTTGATTTGATTCCGAAGATGAAGGAACCTTTTCGTGGCATTCGCTATAATAAGAGCTGTCAGAAGAAGTTCAAGAGCTTTACAAAGGACCCCATTCATCCTGCCCATGGACTGTTGACCATGATCCCTTCAACGAGGAGGCTATGCAACATCACAACAAGCACTACCAGATTCATGAATAAAGGTAGGCTTTTTTAAAAATAATTTAAAATCCAACACTGTGAAACCAGCGTGAAACCAGTGAAACCAGCGTGCTCGCCAGGCTGACAGGAGTAAAAAGAGCCAAGTATTGAGTGCATATAAATGAACATACCTTTCAAAAGCCTGAAATTTCTGTTTAAACTATTCTTTTTTTATTGATCTTATATAATATTGTACTTTTCAGAGACATTGAATTTTGGGTTTTCATTGTCTTTAAGCCAATATGATCAAAATTTCAAGAAATAAAGGCTTGAATTGTTTCACTCTACGTGTAAAGAATCTATATAATATATGGGTTTCACTTTCTGAAATGAGGGACAAAAATATTGAACTTTCATGATATAATTTCTTGAGATATACCTGTACACAGTGTTTTGTGTTTTAGTCACAGGCGACAATTTTTTTTGTCCAGTGAGTATATACTGTATAAATGTTCAAACTTTGCAATTATTTTATTCATTCTTTTAAATTTAGCTATATTTTATTTTATCTTTATATGGTGGACATTCTCTAAAATTTTAATTACTGGCCATGAGTAATTTATTTTTCTTTACTAGAATATGTACAGAATTGTTATAATATTCATTAAATTTTTGAATATATAAAACAATAAAATTAAATTCATTAGCCTATGTTAATTGTGAAATGAGAGCAGGCATATTAATTAAATTCCTACAATTTATTTATTTATTATATATTTTTTTATTCTCGCTCATGGTCCCTGTTGCAACAATAGGGCATGAAGCACTATTTGACTGAAGAGTGTGACACACGTTAAGGAGTGACGACAGTGGTGGGCCTACACTATCTATGTTACCTTATCAGTTACCTCAGCCCTCCTGGTGCTAACTCCACTTCCTTCCTTTGTGGGAGAGCCAGTACCTGTGTCCCTGAGAGGAATGATTACCACAGAAGAAGCCGTCACTATAGCCCCGTTTACACATAGATGGATTCGTGGGCAGGTAGTATGTAGACTGAAGTTTGCTGTAGTTCTGGCTCTTTTCACGGTGGAAAAAGGGGTGGGGCACTTTATGCAAATTGACCGGCATTTTGACCACCGTACTATCTGCAAATAGGCAGATAAAACACGCTAAATCCACCAAATAAATAGATGTTTTGAATCCGTAGCATCCGGCACACGTCAGGCAACGGGGGTTTCAATACCGAGTTCTATCCCTTAAAATCGCTTGTTAAGACACAGGTGAGAATGGCAGTGTTTTGCTGCCGTCGATAATGCCCTGTGTACCGCCCATAAAGCCCTGTATAACGCTGGTTAATATTCAGATTTTTACAGAGGCAAAAGTGAATGTGCAATGGAGCTTATAATATACTGTATGGGCTGCATTGTTTGCTTTATTACAGAGCATAGCGTTCTTAGACTATGGGCTGAGCTTATTACACATATAATATACTATACAGGCTGCATTCTTTGCTTTAGTACAGAGCATAGCACTCCAGACTACGGGCTGAGCTTATTACACATATAATATCCCTAGAGTAGGCTTGAGCTCAAGAAGCTGTTTTTCAGTCAAACGGATTTTTAATTCAGGTGGCGTATAAAATGGAATACTGTCCACTAGCGCCACCGTTTTGACTGCCATTGTGTACGCCAGTGAGGGCTCTATTGCCGTTCTATACGCCGTTGATTAGGGACACAACGCTGGCCACCGAATAACGGAGGTGTAAACTACGACACTACAGGAAGGGAAAGGATGAAACGCCATTGTTCGCATTGTCTCTGTTGTCACGTGTCTTCTCCGGGAGCGCTTCCGGAATTATTCAACATGTTGAATAATTTTTTTGATGATTCCCAGTGAAGCCGGAACTAAGCCACACCCCCTAGTGCTGGTGTTAACAAAGGCGTTTGTTCCCTAAGATGTCCCAGAGGAGCCAAAAACTCTTCCAGGATGCTTCCGGGAGCTCTTACCGTCTATGTGTAAACAGGGCTTATGACGGGCATAGGAAGGACTGGGAAAATGGAATGGAGGAAAGGAGGGGCCAAGGGCAGGTGAAATTAAGGCTAAACATGAGATGAAAAGGCGTGTAAACAAAAGTAACGAGTCAAAGCTCGAAGGCAGAAACAAAACAAAAGACCAATATGGAGAGGAGAACCAAGAACCACAACAACAAGGGAAACCCTCTGAAAAAAACAGCAGGAAAAGAAAAGGGAGTGAGCGCTAAAAGCTGACCTCACCAACGAAAACAAAAGACCTGCCTTGTAAAAACCGAACGCTTAAGTAACCCGATGCTAGGAATGAACTGGCACAAAAACCCGAACAGACGCATATACAGAAAAAACCCAAAGCGCACGAAAGAAAACCAAACTGACACGCGAATGACAGAATAAACTGGAAATCGCAGCAATACTACCCCAAGTTATTCACAGGACCCAACGAGGTCCCCTGGTGAATGGCTGAGTTATAAAGGCGTTCACAGGTGGATCTCGCGTCCTAATCATTACTTTGTGCTTTTCCGTGAGCACGAAGTGGTTCTGACAGAATTAGTGATCTAGATCTAGATTAGTGATTAGTGATCCACGCCTGACCTCTATTGGTCAACGGGCAGGATCGGCTTACTGTGACAGTACCCTCCAAGGGGCGGATGCCAGGCTGACTGCATGGTTGGCTCAGAATTCTCTGATAAGCTCTGGGTCCAGCACATTTTGAGCCAGGACCCATGAGTGTTCCTCCGGACCATAACCCTCCCAGTTCACCAAATACTGGGTGGAGCTTCGACCCGCTGCAAATCCAGGTTTTGGTGGACAGTGGGGGGCAGTCCTCCGTCGATGAGACGTTGGGGGGGTGGTCAGAGTGCGGGCAAGGGAGCATCGCACACAAAATGTTTTAGCCAAGACACGTGAAAGGTTGGATGCATGCGCATGGACTGAGGCAGGTCCAACCTGTAAGAAACCAGGTTGATGTGTCATTCAACCTTAAAGGGCCCCACGTATCTTGGTGCTAGTTTGCCCAAAGTGCCTCGGAGGGGAAGGTCCTAGGCCAACAATCAGAACAGTCTCCCCATCACAATTAGAGAAAGTCCATCACTGAGCTCTTTCAAATTGCATCTTAAACGTTGGATGATAGACAATCAAGTCTGTGAATATTTTTAATATGTCTATACTTCTTTGTGTTAGGTCTTTGTGTTATTGGTTGTAAGTGTATTTTGGTTTTGTCTTCTGTGTCACCTGCCTAGGGACAACAGATGGAAATTAGCATCTTTTGCTATAATCTGGCATATTTACGCTGTATTTGCAGAGTTTATCAATATGCACTGTCCCTATTAAATAAATAAAATAAAATAAAAAATCCTTTGGCCTGGCTGATAAGTAGAGGCCTGCCACAGCTTGCCACAGCTTACGGTCGGCTTGCCAACGTATCGCCTCTCTCTCTT
Source organism: Loricariichthys derbyi (assembly GCA_033118015.1). Taxonomy (NCBI): domain Eukaryota; kingdom Metazoa; phylum Chordata; class Actinopteri; order Siluriformes; family Loricariidae; genus Loricariichthys; species Loricariichthys derbyi. The sequence continues at coordinate 6,685 of JAVSBU010343746.1, read as the reverse complement.
CTCCAGGCCTCCTGGCAACATCAGACATACCAGGAGGCCAAGGGTGTGGACCCCTCATCTTGTAGGGAGGGGAAGAGGGGGGCATAGAAGCCAAATTGGCACTCAAAAGATGACATCCCTGTGGCTGAGTGCCATAAATTGTTATGAGCGATTTCTGCCCAAATAAGTTGGTCCACCCATGCGGTCAGGTTCCCAGCCGTGAGGCTGTGGAGAGACTGGGCCAGGTCTTGATCAACCTGCTCTGTCTGCCAGTTAGACTTGGGATGGAACCCGAATGAAAGGCTCATGAGGCCCAGATCTGACAACAAAACAACAACCAGAACCAGTTGGCAAATTGGGGGCCCTGTTGTATACCTCGTCTTGGGGGAACCCATAGACTCTGATGACATGCTGGATGAGGAGGTCTGCAGTCTCCCTGGATGTGGGGAGCTTGGGTAGGGTGATGAATTTAACCGCCTTTGGAGACCAGTCCACCATGATCAGGAGGGTAGTGTTACCCTTCGAGGGGGGCAGCCCTGTAACAAAGTCCAGGGATATATGGGACCATGGCCAGTGGGGGATCAGGAGCAGGTGCAGGAATCCTGCTGTGAGCACCCTAGAGGCCTTATTAGACTGGCAGTTGTTCATGAACGCCCGCACATCCTGGGTCCACCGAGGCTACCAAAACCGACACCCCATGAGGTTGGTAGTGCCAGAGACACTTGGGTGAGCTGCCATCCTGAGTGGGCCCCCTGCATAACCTGTTGGTGTACCACCGACAGGATGAATGTGTGCCCCTGGGGTGCGTTTCCTGTGTCGGGCTTGTGCCTGATGGCTTGTTGAATGGCCCAGTGCAGAAGCCAAGTGAGGGCCTCGAGGACGCATGATGGGGCAAGAATGGGTTTGGGTTTGACATTGGCCTCTAAGGGATCCCAATGCCTGGATAGGGTAGCGGGTTTAAGATTTTTGCTTCCCGGCCAGTAGGAAATAGTGAAGTCGTACCGACTGAAGAAGAGAGCCCAATGGGCCTGTCTGGCATTGAAGTGTTTAGCCACCTGAATATATGGCAGATTTTTATGGTCTCTCAGGACCAGGAATGGGTGGCTGGCCCCTTCCAACCAATGTCTCCACTCCTCCAGTGCCAGCTTGATGGTGATCCACCAGGGGATAATTGGCTTTGGCTGTGGTCAGCCAATGGGAAAAGTAGGCACATGGGTGGATCTTATTGTCCTCCCCATGGTGCTGGGACAACACCGCCCCTTTGAAGACACATCTACCTCGACAATAAATGGCCACGATGCATCTGGGAGTTTGAGGATGGGCACAGCGGTCAGCCACTCCTTAAGGGCTTCAAAGGCCATTTGACCCTGGTGAGTCCAACAAAATGTGCCTGGGGTTTTCTGGGTCAAGGCCATGAGCGGGGCCTCCAACTCACTAAATCCACAACTGAATTGTTGAAAATAGTTGGCAAACCTCCAAAAGTGCTACAACTGCCAGAGGGATGTGGGCTTCGAGCTTGGACCTTCCCTTGGCCCACCACAAAGCCCAAAATGGAGACAGAGGAGGCATGAAACTCTGTCTTCTCTAATTTAACTTACAGGTGGTGCTGTACAGTACAGTGTTCCCTTGCTACTTCGCAGTTCATTTATTGCAGACTTGCTGTTTCTCGGATTTTCAAAAAATATTAATGTAAAATATTTGTCATGGTATTTTTCCTGTTTCAAGGGGTTTTGCGGTACTCCATTTAAAGTATTTTTGCACATATATAGTATATATTATAAAGTGTAAATAACCATCTAAAATGTTTATTCATTTGGGTTAATTACCTAATTGGTATTTAAGTTACTTCACGCCAGTCTATTTAGGTAAAAGCGGAGTCTTTTATTTTGAAAAGGTCGTTCGGCAGTGGCAATCTTTCTTGGCAAGCTTCTCAGTAAGCCAATTCATTATTGTGACATAATGAGTCGCAGATGAGCGTGGAAGGTCAAAATAAAGTTTAATTAAACAAACGACACACTTAGACAAAACCGGAGACAGAACGCTAGCACAACAAAACAGTACACAAACCATACAGGGCAAGGCAATCTCGTAGTCAGGACAGTCAGGGTTCAAATACCAGCAAACAGTGCAATAGAGAGAGGCAAACGCAAAAACAAGAAAGCGGGCAGAATAGCAATGATCGGAATAACGCTCAGTAAGGCTCACGAAAAGAGGCAATACTTTGCAATGGGAGGACGGGAGATCAGAGCTTAAATAGTCACCGGAATTAGTACTCAGGTGAATCTCGTTTGGCATTTAAGCCGATCTCCCATGCTTCACTGACGCCTCCCGGCGGAGCATGCTGGGAAGTCTAGTTCCCAGCGGAGCAGCAGGGAGGTTTGGAGCTTAGTGTGACAGTACTCCCCTCAAGGAGTCAGTTACGGTAATGGAATGAGGCTGCCCCCGGCGGGCGCCACCGTCCCTCCCTGCACCTCCTCTGGGAGGGCCCTGGGGCCAGCCTCTGGGGCGAGGTGCTGGTTTCTCGGATTGTCGGGCATGAAAATCGGCAAGCAAACGGGGTCCAAAACGTCCCTAGCCGGAACCCAGCTTCACTCCTCCAGACCGTAGCCCTCCCAGTCAATAAGATACTGGATCTGGCCCTCACGCCTTCTAGAATCCAGAATCTGGCACATGGGGTGCCTTCCAACTCCAGGGGGGGGCGGCATCGTCCCGGGTGGCAGCTCATCCAAGGGACCAGGAACGACGGGCTTAAGTAGGGAAACGTGAAAAGCGTTAGAGAAACAGTACCTTGTAAGTAATGACAAAGAGACCCATATACTTAGCTTCTAATTTGCGTTTTCCCTCCTTTCGCCTGAAGTCCCTTGTAGACAGCCAGACTCTGTCTCCAATTTGATAGGCTGGGGTGTCCTATGACAATCTGCCTGGGTTTTCTGTCTCTCGTTCGCCCTCTTAATGTGCCTGTGGGTCTGTTCCCAGACCTGCTCGCTCCTCCAGTGTGATACCTGTGGAAGCACTGCGAAGCAAATTTTGGGCAATTTCTGCCCATAGCAGGTATTTTGGCGAATTGTTTTGGTTATTATTAGAAAAAAATCCTTAGAAATTTACTCACCACCTGGTTGGCTGTGTCGCACTGACCATTGGACTGGGGGTTGGTAACCAGACGTCAGATTAATCATAACCCCTAAGTGTTCACAAAAAGCAGACCACACTTTAGAGGTAAATTGAATACCTTGATCAGACACAATCTGTTCTGGGATGCCGAAATCACGAAATATGTGTTCATATAAAACTTGAGCTGTTTCCCAGGCAGTGGGCAGGCCCTTAAAGGGGATGAATCTAACTGCTTTGGAAAATTGATCCACAAAAGCGACGATAGTAGTATATCCGTTAGATTCGGGTTGGTCAGTAATAAAGTCAACAGCCATGTGAGACCAAGGGAGTGCTGGGACGGGGAGGGGATGAAGCTTGCCAGCCGGTAGGGCCTTAGGAGTTTTGTTCTGTGCGCAGACTGAGCATGAAGCCACGAACCTATGTATGTCCCTGTTCATGGTTTCCCACCAATACCGCTGGCTAATGAGCTGTTGTGTGTGTGCCTCACCAGGATGTCCCACTGACAACGAAGAGTGAGCCCAAGTAATTAACGCCGCCCGATGGGCAGTATGAACATAGAGCTTGTCCTCGGTACACTGCTTTGGAGAAGAGTGCTCCCTCAAGGACTTAGCAATCCGCCGGTCCAGCTCCCATTGGATGGTGCTTACCTTTCCTGAGCGAGGTAATAATGGAGTTTTGTAGGCCTCAGCCTCCTTGTCCTCATAATAATACCTCGAGAGAGCATCCGCCTTGATATTTTTGGACCCTGCCGGTAGGTGATGTTAAAATTTAATCTTGCGAAGAATAGTGACCAGTTGGCCTGTCGGGAGCTAAGTCTTTTGGCACCCTTAAGATACTCCAAATATATGTGATCGGTAAGAACCGTGAAAGGAAACTTGGTACCCTCAAGCCAGTGGCACCATTCCTCCAGCGCTAGCTTGATGGCTAGCAGCTCCCTGTCCCCAATGCCGTAGTTATGCTCAGATGGGTATAGATTCTTCGAGAAGAAGGCTATGGGGTAAAGCTTCTCTGGACTTCTTTGCCATTGAGACAGTACGGCACATACACCAATCTCTGAAGCATCCACCTCAACGATGAAGGTGCGCTCGGGGTCTGAATGGTGGAGGATAGGAGCCATAGTAAAAAAAAACCTCTCGAGGTTTTTAAAAGCCTCCTCAGCCTGAGAGTTCCACCTCAATTTGTGGGGCTTATCACATAAGAGGGCGGTTAAGGGAGCTGCTACTGAGTTGTAGTTCCTGATAAACCGTCGATAAAAGTTCACGAAGCCCAGGAACCATTGTAGATCCTTTACTGTCCTCAGAGTGAGCCACCTGGTGACTGCCTCGACCTTCTGGTGCTCCATGAGTACTCCTCCCGTGCTGATGTGAAAGCCTAGAAAGAGATAGATTGAGAGTGAAACACATTTCTCAAGCTTGACAAACAAATTGTTATGGACTAGTCTCTGGAGGACTGAGCGTACATGCAACACATGGGTTTTCAGATCCGGGGAATAGACCAGGATATCATCGATATATGCGATGGGAAACCTATCCAGCATATCCCTCAGAACGTCATTAATGAATGCCTGAAAGACAGATGGGGCAACCAAGAGACCAAAAGGCATGACCAGGTATTCATAGTGGCCGCAATTGGTAACAAAAGCGGTTTTCCACTTGTCCCCCTCTCGGATCCTAATGAGGTTGTAGGCGCTGCGCAGGTCGAGCTTAGTAAAAAACCTGGCCCCTCTGAGTTTCTCCAGTGCAGCTGGGACCAGGGGCAATGGATAGGGGTTCTTACGGGAAATGCTGTTAATACCCCTGCAGTCAATGCACGGTCGGAGGGTAACGTCCTTCTTCTTCACGAAAAAGAACCCTGCAGCCACTGGGGACCTGGAAGGAAGAATGTGACCCAACTTGAGGGCCTCGTCAATGTATTCATCCATGGCCGCCTCCTTCTGGCGAGACAGTGGGTAGATCCTAGCCTTAGGGAGTACTGTGCCCTCCACGAGGTCAATAGCGTAGTCATATGACTGATGTGGAGGCAGTGAAGTGGCGCGAGACTTGCTAAAGACCTCCCCAAGGTCTTGGTACTGGACTGGGATCCTCACATTGGTGGGTGCCCTGGGGCAAAGGTGACATTGACCCGTAGCTGATGAAGACATGACGTGCGGCATGACTCGGACCAGCTAAGAATCTCCTTGTCCCTCCAAGAGATGTTGGGGTTGTGAAGCTCGAGCCAGGGAAGACCCAGAATGATGGCAAATTCTGAGCGCTCAAGCACGAAAAGCTGAATTATCTCGCTATGGCAGGCACTGGTGTCCAGGCGAATGGGGACGGTGATCTGGGTAATCCCCTCTCTTGTCAACGGAGCTCCATCGACCACTGCTACCTCCACACTTCGCTCTAGGTCCTCTGTCTCTCATTGTGGGAGTCATCTCATAGCCAGCCAAGAAGAGCCTGATTGGGAGCGATTCACCTGAATACACATAATTGAACAGTGAAGAGGAGAAACCTTTTAATGATTTCTGATAGGCATATAACATGACCTCCTAGGAATACTGCAAACAATGTTGCTGTAAAGTGTTTCAGATTTCAAATAAACTGCTGTCACACAGCTAGTGTGTTATGCAGAGTTATACATAGGTAATGTGTCTAATAAATGACTGATCTTTATTAAATTACATCAAATCAACCTCAAAATCAGCTGGGTATATTAGGTTGCTTTATAAATTGCAGTCAGAGATGCATCAAAATCTCAGCCAACAAAAATGCAGCTCAACATGATACTTTTGACCGAAAGACAAAAGACTGAAATGTTAATGTTACTCAGTACCAGAGACCGAAGCTGTGTCCAAACTTTTGACAGGTAGAATGTCAGAAGGACACAACTTCTCATTAAATGTTTTTATTTTATTTCCTACATTGTAAATTAATACTGACATCACCCAGACTATGAAGGAACACATAAGGAATCGTAGTAAACTTGAGTGTTAAACAAAACAAAATGTTTTAGATTCTCTAAGTCAGCTTCATGAGCTAAATCACATGAAATGGTTTACAACAGTCCTGAGGGAGTTCTCAGAGGTGATGAGCACTTGTTGGTTGGATACATTCATTGTTCTTCAAATTGTTCGGAGTGACTGACCTTCATTTCTTAAAGTAATGATGGACTGTCATTTTTCTTTACTTAGTTGAATAGTTCTTGCCATAATATGGAGTAGAACTTTACTCATATAGGGCCATTCACACTATACCAACTGTACCTCTTCACAACCGAACCTATGGTCTCAAACAAGGGCAAGAAATTCAAGAAAATAACTCCTGATAAGGTACAGCTGTTAAACAAAAGCCATTCAAGGTGAAAACCTCATAAAGCTGAGTGAGAAAATGCTTAGATGTGCAAATGTAACACCATTGGTAAGGATGTGACGCTCGCTGAGTAAAGGATAATAAAGGTTTTAATGCACAAATATCCAAAGGGCCTAGACAATACTTGGAATCGGTAGGACAGGCGAAAAGGTCAAAGCACGGAATCACAATCAAAACCAAGGCAAACAGGTACAAAGGGACAATCCGGAATACACAATAATCAAAGAAGCAGAACAGGGTCATAACCA
>JAVSBU010343736.1:0-10452 GCA_033118015.1 Loricariichthys derbyi | reverse complement strand
AGTTATATTCTGTTCGCTAAGTTGCTGGACATGACAGGTTAAAAAAAAAAAAAAAAAAAAAGAACTACCAATTGTTCTTAGGAAAAGACAAGAATATGATTTTAAGATTTTTTTTTTGAAGAATAAAAGTTTTTCAGACCTTTCCTAAAAATACAGTTAAGCCTAAATTTTTTAAAGAAAATTTTCCTTCTAAAGACACATGAGGTGAAGAAATAAGGTAAAGGTGAGAGACTTACTTTAACATAACACTTCACCTTTTACTTTATACAACATGATTGATAATATCTGGGCAGCCCTGGCTTGTGCCCAAATTTTAGCACAGACACTCAGACCCCACCCCACGGGGCACCGGGACTGGGGAGCATCCCAAGGGCTGAAAATAACTGGGGAAATACATTACAGAGCAAACACAAAGAGCAACCGGAACTCTATGTGCCAACCTAACCTCCTATCGAGGCTGTACTTCTGAACTTTCTGTGCTAGAGAAGATTCCTCAGGGTGGGATTTTTGACCTGGGATTTGCCCCCCACCCCACAGGGCACCAGGGACAATAGGTTTTGTTGGTTTTCTAAATGAAAAGACATTACCACAACCGTAAATAAGACGCATTTCTGCACAAACGCAGCGAGCTACTGTTAAACTCTTAAGTTGTAAGACTTTTGTGACCTTTATCAAATGGAAAGGAGTCCAAATGCTGCTGCTCTTCCACAAAGATCTGATTCCTGACTGTAGTAGGGTCAATTTAGCATCATGTAGCCGCTATTGCTCAATTAGGGGAGCTCTCACTAAATACTTACCACTGTAGCCTTTAGAAACTGCTGTTCTGAGTCTTTTTTTCAGTTGTTTAACACTGCATATAAATGTCCTGTATTTCCTGTTTATATCTTAACAAAGAGACTGAGATACAATATAATAATACGTTGTCATTGGTGGCCTAAGATTTTTGCACAATTCTCTATTTTTATTTGTTATAGTGGACATTATTATTATTAGTAGTAGAAGTAGTATTGCTATATTTTTCATGTTTTAACCCATTTTTTCATGGTAAGAGTCACCTGGGCTCGAGCACCTATCACCACAGAAAACAGGTAAAAAAAAATTTATTAAATGTATTAAATTGATCACATCTATTTGTAAAACTTTATACTATTAAAAAGTTAAATAAATCTAAATTTACAAAATATATAAAATTAAATTATTTTAAAAATGTTTAAAATTGATAAAATTGTATTTTTTTATTTGTAAATATCTACACTATTAAAAAATTATCTGCATTTAACACTTTTTCTAAAATTACATTATTAAAAACATATGAAATTGATAATGTATTTTTAAAAAAACTATATTATTAACTATTTATCCAAATAAAAAAAAAAAATCTAATTTATTTTAAAAAATAACATTTCTAAAATTAATTTTTAAAAATCTACCTATGAAAAATTTATTTACATTTTAAAAATTTTAAATTTTCGAGTTCAGGCAAGTCCTAAGCTAACTTGTAGAAGCAACTTTTGAATTCTTTCCTGGAACCAAAGTGAATTTTTTAATGCACACAAGCTGTGGAACACTCGCAGTTTCTGTTCGTCAGTTTCTATAAAACAGCAAATTTAGGTACTTCCTTCACACTATGGCCTTTAGCACACCCAAATGCAATCACTCCTTTTTGCCAATCATTAACATCTGCTCAAAAGAGACATTCACTGCACTGTACCACCTCTTCTCAATCTAGGAATCCCATTGCACAACGCACAGGTATTTATAAATATTTTCCTCGTGCAGCGCCATCTGCAGGAGCCTGAAGTTACTACCGCCTCAAACATGAAATGTGACTCATTTTTTATATAGAGAGAGATAACTATTAAAATGGGATACAAGTTCCTACACTGCAAAAAATGTACTTTAAAAATTAAGAAATTTTTTCTTGTTCTGTTGGCAGATAATTTGGCTTATTTTAAGTAATAATTATCTTAAAACTAGAAAAATATCTTGCCTGTCATGTTCATTTTTAAGCAAACAAACTTAACAGTCAAAAACAAGTAATTTTTGCCTTAAAATAAGAAACTATGTCTTGCCTAGATTTAGGCAAGACATGATTTCTATCTAGGCAAGACATAATTTCTTATTTTAAGGCAAAAATGACTTGTTTTTTCTAGTTTTAAGATAATTATTATTTAAAATAAGAAAAATTATCTGCCAACAGAACAAGCAAATTAAGTAAAATTAAGTATTTTTCTTATTTAAATTTTTTTTTCTTATTTTTTAAAGTAGATTTTTTGCAGTGTAATATTGCTTAGTAGGGGGTCACTGTTACAAAACACCGGAGGTATTATTATTACTGTTATTGTTGTTATTCCGCTGCAGTCACTGTATCCACAATGGAGGATCTTTTACTGTCCCTTTGGGAACCTCCACCATTAGAGCTCATTAAATAAACATAACAGGACTTTATGAAGCTGTATGAAACTGCTGAGAATGTGTTTATACTGTTTATTAGCTTATGAACAAAATACACTTCATTATCAGCAGTTTATTACAGGACATTATCTCACCCTGCTGTGTCTGTTCCTCTCTACTGCATAATTTAGTGATTTTACCTCTTACAAAACAACGTCCATTTAGCAGCTCACTAAAGAGCCATTCGTTTTACAGCAGGTGTGTTACAGGTAAACACATTTGAGTTATTTTTCATGAGCAAGTAATTGCTTTTATTTAATCCTGCAAACATTTGTCTGTTGGTCCAATCGATCAACTGAACTCCATCTGACATGTAAAAGTCCCACACAGCACCTACGACCAAAACTAGGAAAGTAACACAGCTTTAGATCCGTAAATTAGAGACAAACATTCATATAAAGATCATCTTCTCATTAAATTCACTGCAAAGCTCTCATTGTTCTCATCAAGTCCCTGTCGTTGTAACAGCGCTTGTTGAAACTTGTAATAAAAATAGCACATGCTCAATAACATTCCAGTCTCTGCTTAGAGTCCCTGGCGTTAGACTCTAAATATAAAGACCAGGCCGTATAATAAGAACGTCTGCTGTCAGAACATGGAAACACCTCCGAGCTCGATGTCTGAGTCAGTAAGAATAGCTTAAAGAGAGCCGTTACGCCATGCAGCACTCACATTCAGACAAGTTAGCTCACGATGGCTTCACCAATCCCTGCAGATTTCTCAACCACGTTCTCATGCTGTACATCTGCAATCTCCTGTTCTACCACAATCTAAAGAACACCTGCTGGATTCAGATCCAGTGACGGAGAAGAACATTCAACTCATCGGGTGGCAATGAAGGGGTGCACAGGGCCAACAACAATAGTTAAACATGCTGCAGGATTCCAGACATGATAGACTGCTATTAACAGGGCCAAAATGTGCCAGGAAAACCTTCTCTACACATTACACGTTAACATTTATGTCATTCAGCAGACACCCTTATCCAGAGCTATTTACAACTTACAGCTTGGCAGAGGTGGGATTTTAACCCTGGATCTTCTAGTCCAAAGTCCAGTACCTTAACCACTAGGCCCCCGCAGTTCCATCTGAAGAGCGGTAGAAAAATGAACCCAGATTCATCAAACCAGGCTACATATCCAAATTTTGTTAGTCTGTGCCCACAGCCTCAGCTTTCTGTTTTTGGCTAACAAAAGTTGCACCTGACGTTGCCTTCAGATGTTGTAGCCCATCCACCTTAAGATGCATTCTGAGATGTCGTTTGCTCACCTCTGTTGTACAGAGCAGTTCCCTGACTTACAGTCACCTTTCCATCCTCTCAAACCAGTTTGGGCATCATTTCTTCCTGGAATCTCTCATCATTGAGGTGTTTCCATCCATAAAATTGCTTCTCACCATTCTGGATTTCCTTTTTTTTATTGTACCATTCAGATTAAACTCTAGAGACTGTTTTATGTGAAAATCCCAGGACATGAGCTGTTATAGACATGCTCACTGGTACCAAAAATCACTCCATGCTCAGAATCATTGAGATCACATTCCCAATCAGATGGCTGAGGTTAACATGACCTGAAACTTCTGCATGATCTGATGCACTGAACTGCTAGCACACAATTGGCTGGTCACACAAACATATACTTTGACTTAATGCCACCAGTAACTGTAACCACACAAAGACGTACCTCAACTTAACACAACTATTAAGGAATAGGCTTCGATCAGGATCCAGAAGATCTTCCCAGCTTGGTGTCAGAAGTGGAATGAGACTGGGAAGGTCTTCAGTTACCTGATTGAAATCTGTTCCCTAACAACCACTAATGTAAATCAACAAAAACATGCCTGGATTTAATATTGCAAGTTACTGTAACCATACAAAGGTGTAGTGAAACTTAATGGTGCCAGTTGCCCTATAAAGGCGTACCTTAGGTTGGGTACATTTCAGATTTAAAATCTGCTTATTAATTTTTCTTATCGATTCCAAGATGCTGACGAACAATGTGACAAATGTTTGGGTATAAAGAACATCTTTTTTTATATATATTTCCAATGTGTTAATTAAACTTTTCCTTTTATCAATGTACTTGGAGCCAACAACTGGGGGGTCACGATAATGTGGAGGGCTGGCAATGAACCAGCAGGATCCCCAGAGTCTGATGGGCACCTCACTGTGGATCAGGGCTGATGCCGGTTAGTTATGTGCTTCTGGCCCTATATATAGTTTGGCTGGAGCGGTGCTCATCTGGGCCTTTTCTCTGCCCGGTAGCATACCAGAACAGAACACTGGGTCACTCATGCCCACATCGACCCTGCACTGTGGCTTGTGGATGGATCGCTTTCCACTTGCATAGGGGACAAGTCTTTTGCAGTGTGCGCTGGTTGGCGTTGAGACACCTGCAATGTGTAGCCTTTGCATTGCGGAGTAATGGTTTTTCAGTAAGCAACACTGTTTTGCTATGATGTGAGGGAGTAGGGATAGCAGGTAACACTATCCCTTTGTAGAGGAGTAGTGTGAGGGCCGAGCCCGAGGTGCAGGAAGGAGTGGCCATAGGCTATAGACAGTGTTTTCTCACTTGTTATCGCTCGCCTCCTTCGGTTCCTTTGTCCTGTGCTGTCACACCGTCAATTGACACTGAATTTAATTCCCGAGTTAAGATCGACTTTGCATGCCTGCTCCACTATCTAAGAACCACACAACTCTGGACTTGACTCCCTTGCGCCCTCACATGGTCACTTGGTGCATAACACTGGGCATAAATTAATCATGGAAATCTGGATTCATTTTCTGAGTCGAGATCGACTTTGCGTACCGACTCTGCTATCTAGGAACCACACAACTCTGGACTCGACTCCTCTGTGCCCTCATGTGGTCTCTTGGTGCATAACACCAAGCATAAATGAACCATGTGACTCCAGATTCTGACTTTGCATGCCTGCTCCAATATCTAGGAACCATGTGACTCTGGACTCGACTCCCCTGCGCCCACACTTGGTCTCTTGGTGCATAACACCAGGCATAAATGAACCACGAACCACGAGGCTCCAGATTCCATTCCTGTGTCGAGATCTACTCTACACATCCGTACGCTGGTTTGGAGCTTGGGTCAGAAAGGGTTTTTCATTTATCTATTTTCTTATTTATATCTTTCTTAATTTAAATATTTTTAGGGATCTTGTTTTTGAGTCTGACTTTGTCGGCCCTTTTGTTTGCCCTTACGTTTTAATTAAAGCTACCAATCTGTGAAGCTCTGCAATTGGGTCCTTCCTTTTGTTCATCCCATCAACATCGTAACACTTTCCTTTTGGATCACAGGGTCATCATTTCAGCAGCAGAGGTTATTTATGATCACTAGTCATCGAGAGTCATTTGGTTTTCTTAGGTCATTGTTTTAGTGCATTAAACCCCATTAAGCTTTTTAGGTCCTTCCTCTCTCTAATGCAGCCTTTGGGCTAGGAGAGAGCAGTTGGTTGAACCTGGTACACTGCTAATACTCAATATCACATGTTGGAGATGCAACCGCCTTTATAACAGATCAGCTTTCCACATTTAACCTTTTCCTTTTCTCTTAAAGTGGAGCCAAACTTTTGAGCGCTTTTGAGAGTCCATCTTCCTCTAGCGAAGTGGCTATGTGTTGACATACATGATTATGTGACACACCAGTCCCAGGAGACATGTGCATCCTCATTATAGATGTATGTGCACTAATTGCAGCTGTGCATTTGAGGCATAAAATAGAACTGATAAGTGGAATCAAAGTTCTGAACTGGGTTTCGGTAACCTACGTACAGCTAGATGTTATGGAACAAATAACAAACAACACAAAGGCACACAAGCTTTGGTGCTCCTCAGGGTGGTCCAGACCAGACCAGGGATTACAACAGGAAAAAATATATACGTCTGTTTATAAGAACCTACAAATCCAAATACCAAACACCATCAGCACTATCTTCAGCCCTGAAGTCTTACCTGGGTAAAGCTGGTATGAGCCCGCGTGATGCCACCTAACCAAGTACTTCATCCCAGAAGGATGCCAGGCTTTTTCATCCATACCTGAGCATCATCACACACACGGGGGTACGCAGCTCAGAGCTACAGTCCATTGAAGCCCTGGTAACCGTTCACATGCCTACTAAAACCACACTACAGAACCCAGAGCAGCAGGGACGATCCCTGTGCAGAGGTTCAGTGGCTTTTTACAGACTCCCGATGAATAATTGAAGGCAGGTAGAAGAGGGAAACGTTGATGACTGAAGCAACATGAGCCTGCAGCGCTAATGAGAAGAAGAGCGAAGCCAAAGGTACAGCAGCTTAACTGCACAGCAGTTTCATCTACAGGCTGATCCATAAGTCCAGCATCTATTTTAATTCTTACATTTATACACTGTTACAGATCTCAGTGATTGGAAGAGAAGCATCTGCTGAACTGATTAGATTATACTCAGGACACAGGATCCATAAACATAGTGATAGACTGAGTAATCAGGCCAATTCACATAATCAATAATCAAACATCGTGGGGAAAATGCAGAGAAACTTTGTTCCAAGCTTAAAACTTAACTGGGACTGGGATTAAAAACAAAAAGGATGCTGCTACCATTTGCAATACTATAACACTGCTTTTTTGCAAGTATTTAATTTTTTTCCTGAAAATGGGAAGATGCTTTTATTTGCTAATCTATGCAATAAAATGTTTAAAAACAGAGACAGTGCATTTATAGCTTCAATAAATGTCCATTTAAGTTAAGCAATTTCGTGTCTCATTTAATGTTATTAAGAAATAAAAAAAAACATCATATTGGTCATCCTGCTCTCTAAATATCGCCACCGGCCATTAACAAACTCGTATAAATCAAACACTAGTTACTGTCTCCATAAATTTACAATCTCAAATCAGAAAAATGCTCCTTTTACTTTTTTTTTCATTGCAGAAAGCATGAACCAAGCATATTTCATGTTTTTTTCTGGTCAACTTCATTGAATTTGGTAATAAACACTCTTTAATACATTTTCCTGCAATTCCAAGCAGGTGATTGTAATTATTATTTAATTGCAATTATGATTTGGTTTAGGATCTCCAATTTGTCAACAAATGGGTGATAAAATTATTGAAATGTTAAAAAAAAAGTTCCACAAAGAAGTATTGAAATTATTTACTCATCCCTCTTTCTACAGACCATAATATCATTAAACTACTATTAAACGACGATTAAACGTGATCTCACTTGGCACCTTTTTTCACCGTTTTGGAACTGAGCCTAGAGTCGATAAGCAGAATCAGAATCAATGAAATACAGACGATACCAAACCCTAACAGATTAGGAAGATTATGACTCATTATGGGAGGCAGCCAAGGTTCGAGAACAACGTAACAGACCGCAGAACATAACCAACCAGTTACACGGAAAGATCAGCTGGCTCACAAACAACCAAATCAAACCTCGTTTATACAAGGCAAAACACATTTAACACACGGCCAGTCAAAGTGCCTTACTAATTTAAAATCTACAAAACAGAATTAAAAAAAAAATGAATCTGAATAAAATGCAAAGCGAACAGATTTAAGATAAGGAATCTAAGACACAAATCATTAGCCACTAACAAGCACTATGTTATTAAAGAAAAATATTATTAACAATCTTGAATAACGTCTCAGAAAAAGGTTTTTACGGTGTGTTAGGTCAACGTTTGTCAATACGATCATAGGATTTCTAATAAAAATCCATAAAAACTAAACTCTTCTTTGTGCATTAATAACAGCAAACATCATAAAATAAAAGAAAGGAATTAAACAATACAAAATAAAGCAATAAGTATTAAAGAGATGAATTCATTATTTAAGAACACATTGGAGAAATTAGACATTTAGAAAGGAAAAATAATTAAAAAATTGATTTGAATACATTAGATTTAAACATTAATAACTCATTTTAAATGACGTTAAGATAACCATTAGTGAATAAAACTGCAGAGAGAATGATGGCAAAAGAGAGTATCAGCTAAAAGAAAAAAAATCCAAGGCAATATGGACATATCATTCTGTAATATCACACACCCCTATCTGTGTGCCCCCCCACCCGCACCAATAGAACTAGGGGGGTGTTTGGCTCGGTTTGGCTATTCCACAGGAAATCTGATATTTTTAACCCTTTAATGTCCTCACCAAGAAAAAAAATCAATGGAAAAATTATTTTATTTTTTATAATAATTTTATTAAATAATTACTAATTATTTATTAAATAAATATTAAATAAAATATTTTTCCATTGCTTTTTTTCTTGGTGAGGACATTAAAAGGTTAGAAAGATATAGTGACCCCAAAAGTGCTCTACCAAAAAGTTACGCAGGATGTTAAAGGGTTAAGAAAAGAACCACATCAGGGCGCATTTATAAAGTCTCTGGATGTGGGCTACTTTGCATGCATTAAGTTTGTCACTCACAAAGGTTCTGTAACTTTTGCACAACACTTTATGACCTTCTGCTGTTCCAGCAGCAGTCTGTAACCCAAACCCTGTTTAACGTTTAAACACAGTAGCTTTAGTGGGTTGTGTAAATTTTGTAATCCTTGAGGTAATCAAATGAAATCATCACCAGGTCCTTGCATGTTCTCCATCCACCTACAGGTCTGAGATCAGAGCGAGAAACGACCCGGCCTTCCCGTTGCCAAATCCCGAACTGTCTGGCTTGGCGCTAAAAGGAGCTTTGAAAAGCTTCAAACCTGGCTGTAGATCAGCAAGTGATAAAAGCGTCACCTCCAGCCAGGAGATAAACAGGTTCTGTTTGGAATAAGAGCTCTGATAACACCTGGCTCTCTCTTTCTCTCTCTCTCTCTCTCTCGTGGGATCAGGGCCGAGCCTCGGAGTCCCCCACGGCGCCTTTTGTTATTCACGGTGCTCGGGCTCTTAACGCACCGCTAATGAGCAGTGCTGTATTAGCATAGCGTTCACACATGCTAATTGGGCGGTGGGAGAGAAGGAGCAGAGGCGGAACCGTCTCAAGTGCTCGATGTCTCAAGGGGAATTCGGGTACGAACAGTGCTGTTATTGTGGAACAACTGTGACACAAGCAGAAAAAAAAAAAAAAAAAAAAAAACCCACACAATGGTAAAACCTGCTATAACGTACAGTTAACTCATCCGCTAACTCGTTATCTGAAACAATAACCCACTATTTTTTAGTTTTATCAAGTTTTTAGATGGTCGTGCTTGTTTACTTCATATTGCATGGCAAAAACAAAACCTCAGCAAGAGAAAAATCTTAAATAAAGGCAATAAATCATTACATTAAATTACATTTATGGTATTTAGCCGACGCCCTTATCCAGAGTGACTTACAATTTTATAGATAGATAGATACTTTATTGATCCCATAGGGAAATTAAGAAATCTTATACAATCTTACAATCCAAGTAATTGGAGATTAAAGGTCTTGCTCAGGAACCCAACAGTGGCAGCTTGGCAGAGGTGGGATTTGAACCGTGAACTTTCTAGTCCATAGTCCAACACCTTAACCACGAGGCCACCATGTTGTCATTTAAGTTTTAAAATCAGGGCTTTTCACTTGAGTTAAGAATTTGTATTAGTACTGCTCATTTTAAGAAATCTTAAGTTAATTTTGCTTGCCCCCATTGGCATATTATTTTGCTGACACCGGGTCCCGATCGTAAGTTGCACATCCTTATGTTAAAGTAAGAGCAGAGCCAGGGGGTTCATGATCAATGAGACTCGTATTTCTCTTATGTAGTCACATAAGTTTGGTGGTTGTTGGGGAGGTGGGTTGTTGATGTCTCGTGTGATCACTCTTGGCTGTGTTTTCCTCTGGTTCTTCACTTTTAAAAATATTTAAACCTACAGTGTTACAATCCAAGTGACTGTAGGTTAAGGTTCATGCTCAAGGAACCCAGAACCTTCTAGTCTATAGTCCAACACCTTAAGCCCCGTTCACACATACACGGTTGCGCCCGAGTTAACCGAGATAAGCCTTTTTCGGTTTTACCTGCAAAAA
>JAVSBU010343727.1:0-10453 GCA_033118015.1 Loricariichthys derbyi | reverse complement strand
CGCTGATGCACGTCTAATAGGGTTCAGCTGTAGCGATCTTGCTGAACTGTCTGCTTAGTGCCCATTTGCTTCGTCTGTGCATGCGTTTGTGATGATGACAACAGATTTTGGTACATTCTACACATGCGTCAGTGATGACGACGGCACATAGTGATGGCGTGAGTTTTAATTGCCGTTTTCAACTATGCAAGATCGGCAGCAATAAAAAAAGGCGATTTTTTCCAATTTTTTTTTCCGAAAATGTGAAAAACTAACATCGGCGGCGGATCCGCCAAACAATTAATTAAAAAAGTCTGGCCTAAGGGGTTACTAGGCCTGAAAAATAACCCCATAGCATTATTCCTCCTCCACCAAACTTTAGAAATGGTACAATGCAGTTAGATAGGTAACATTCTCCTGGCATTTGCCAACCCCAGACAAAAGCATGTTTCCACTGTTCCGGAGTCCAGTGGTGGCGTGCTTTACACCACTCGATCTGTTTGGTGCCGTAAGACTTACATGCAGCTGCTTGGCAAAAGAAACCTAAGCCATGAAGCTCCTGGTGTAGTTTTTTTTTTTTTTTTTTTTTTGCTGATGTTAATCCTAGAGGAGAGTGGCATCCCTGTTCTGTTTTAGGTGGTCTATCACTTTTCTGGCCGACTTGCTAATAATACCACTTACATCTGATCATGGAAAGTCTGGGAAGGAAGAACTTTAAGAAATTGACTTGTTGCTTAGAAAGTTTGTAAAGGCAGACAATGGCTAGGTGCTTGATTTTATACAACTGTGGCAATTGGAATATATAATATATTCCATTTATTTCCTCTTGTTTCTATATGCACAGTGATCTAACCAACAGTGCTTCTGTCAATCAGTTTTATACACCAATACTACTTTATTACAGTTTTTTTTTTTGTAGAGCTATTCTTCTTTAATCTTAACAATACTAATTTTTGGTTGCTTGACTTTTCTCAGGCCAGTTCTCAGTCCCAGATGATACTGTGGTGTTTAAAAACTCCAGCAGCACTGCTGTGTCTGAAAGTTGTACCAGCAAAACACACACTAACACCACCAGCAAATCAGTGTCACTGCAGTGCTGAGAATGATTCACTACCCCAACAGTACCTGATCTGTACTCGTCCTGTGGGGGTACAGACCACTGAAGAACAGAGTGAAAGGAGGTCATACCATCACCAAAGACAATACAATCTTGCATAATACAGTTCAAGCTGTTGGGGGTTAAGGACCATGCTCAATAACCCAACAATGGCAGCAATGCGACTTGATCACTGAGCCTTCTGACCAAAAGTCCGGTACAAACTTCATAACAACTCAGGAATCAGAACACAGCTGATTGGTAACGAAAAAAAGTTAATTTCAGGCAGGGCTTTGAGTGTTTCCTTTTTTTACAGCCTTTTTCAAAGGGCTGGAGAAAATGACAGCACGTCAAAGAATAGAGGAACATCTCACTGGGTTCTCTCATCCAGCACCGATGCATCCCTCTTATTGGTCTTCACAGTTGCCAGATCCTCTCCTTTCCAAACACTTGAGAAATGGTTCCTCCAGTGAGGATTCTTACCAAACCTAATAAAAGTGAAGCTTTTCAGCTAGCATATTCTTCTTCCTCTGTACTCTCTAGCTTTTTACTGGCTGCATTACCAATTAACGACCTCTGGTTTTTATTATGTTCTCTACTCTATGGTTGAGGGTTTTCGTCTTTAGGCACAGCTTGTCTGCACGCAGCTCAAAAGAAAGTCTGATTTATGAAACTGGAGCATGAGTGTAAAAAGTTTATACAAAAAAATATGAAGGTCATAGAAAAGTGTGTTTAATGAAATCTTGCTCAAGTATAGGCAAGTAACAGTAGTCAGGTTTGCCTATCAGTGTCTTCTGCAACAAGGTCTTCTGCAATCATTAGCACCGATTACATGAGGTAGCCATGCAGTCATTCAGCGTCTTATCCACTTATCTTAGTCAGGGTCACGGGAGAGCCGGTGCCAAGCCGGCGACATGGGGCACAAGGCAGGAACAACCCTAGACAAAGCACCAATCCATCATAGGGCACATACACTCACACACACCAAGGGCACTTTGGAAACACCAATTAACCCAACACGCTTTTGGAATGTGGAAGGAAACCGGAGCACCTGGAAAAAACCCATGCGGACATGGGGAGGACATGCAAACTGGACCTGAGGATCTCATAGCTGTATGGCAGCAATGCTAACCACTGCACCACTGTGTCACCCCCTGAGGTAGCCACTTTTAGAGTTTAGGTTTCAAGATTGGGAAGGTTATGTTACAGCTCGAGTCCGTTTTCATTAAACCATTTTTGTCTGGCTTTGAAGGTATGGTTTGAATTGTCACCCAGCTGGAGGCTCCAACCATGTCTGAGCAGTTGCTTCTTGGAAGATCCAGACAGATTTGCTTTTAAAATCTCCTGCTATTTTGAAGTCCAAACGAGGTTGCGAGCTACATCATCACAGCTCGGTCACCACACTTAACATTAGGTATTTCTTTGACTGTAACTTTAACTCCACACCCTTTTGGCTAACCTGACAATAAAATCTGGGTCCACAATCATCTATCAAACACCAGATGTTTGCAGTTAGATAACAGAGAAATTGCTTGTCTGTGCCTGTATTTTGTTTACAGCCATCGGGGGATGAGCAGGGTATAAATACCCTACGGGCATTATTTGATAAATCAGGACACTGAACTGAATGCAATTCATAAATCTGGAGCAAGCTTTTGATTTAAAAAGATCTTAAAGAGCCACTCGATCTTAGCAGGAGCTGTAATGGATGAAATTATCTCAGCGACCCATGGAAATTAGGACTCATTCTTTAGATTGTGTTTGAGGATTTACATGTAAACGTTTAAAATTATCCACTGTGAGATGCTTTGATGTACATTATTTAGTTGACTCACATATACAGTGACTTGCAATTAAGCTGTTGTGGGTTAAAGGCTTTGCTCAAGGGCAAAACAGTCACAACTTGATTGTTTTCCCCCTTTTTGCAGATTTGGTCTGCAGAATTGCTGCATGACCAATGGATGGCCCTATACAATTTTCAGAGATGCACTATGTTCCATATAGAGTTTGAGTTGATCAAGCAAATTAAAATCTGATGATGAGTCAAAATGCTGATGTGAGTCAAGTCTAAATTCACTAACTTGCGTGTTCAAGTTGATTCAGGGCTGCGAGTTCGACTCTTCAGCCTTGAGCTTGCTAGCCTGTGTTAAGTCTCAAGTCGAGTCTCAAATCTGTAGCTTGCAGGGCCGAGTTGTGTTTTGAGGTTGCAGGGTCAAGTCGAGTCCTGACTCCATAGTTCATAGGACAGATGTTCTCCATGTCCCGAGTCTCTAGGTCGTGAGGCTGAGTTCCGAGTCCAGAGTCTCTAGCTTGCAAGTACATAGTGTGTAAGACAAAGTCGAATCCCGGGTCTCTAGCTCATGAGGCCGGCTTCTGAGGCCATTTACATTTCAATTTATGGCATTTAGCAGACATCCAGAGCGACTTACACTTGATACAATCTAACAAAATTGTGGGATAAGGGCCTTGCTCAGGGACCCAACACTAGCAAATTAGCTGAGATGGGATTTGAACCCTTGACCTTCTGGTCCATATTCTTGTGTCTTAACCATTAGGCTAACACAAGTCCCAAGTCTCTAACTTGCAAAACTGTGTCAAGTCCAGAGTTTCTAGATCACGAGGCTTAGCAGAGTCCCCAGCCCCAGGTCTCTAGCCGGCGAGACCGAGCCCCAGGTCTCTAGCCGGCGAGACCGAGCCCCAGGTCTCTAGCCGGCGAGACCGAGCCCCAGGTCTCTAGCTGGCGAGACCGAGCCCCAGGTCTCTAGCCGGCGAGACCGAGCCAAGTCCCAAATCTTGTGCTTGCAGGGCTGAGTCGAGTCCCGACTCTCTAGGTTGCGGAGCAGAGTTGAGGCCCAGGTCTTTCGCTTGTAACCCTGTGTCTCTAGCTTGAACTTTTGAGTTTAGTCTTGAGTCTCTAGCACTTGAGTGTGCAATCTGAGGTTCAAGAATAGAGCAGAGAATTTTAGTTCAATCTCATCATTAGTCACTGATAGTTATCTGTACAAAAAAAAAAAACAACAACAAAAAAACCCCCCCTACAATTATGAGTTTAGGTACTGCCTCCAAAAACTAGTCTTTCATTATTCAAACTGAAAACACAGTCAGTGAATGTGTTTAAAGGAACAAAGCAAAACATTTACATTAAGCAGATGCCCTCATCCAGAACAACTCAGAACTCAATTTCACAATCCAAGCAATTGTGGGTTGGGGGCCTTGCTCAAGGACCCAACAGCAGCAGCTTGGTGCAGATGGATTTCGAACCCTGAACCTTGTGGTCTATAATCTATTACATTAACCACTAAGTAACCACAATCACCAACTAAAACCCAAAAAACCCTGAGCTGGTTAGTTAGCCTGTAATCTGCATAGCATGTATGCTAGTTAGCAAGCATAAGAGCTAACCACTCTGAAGTTTTAATAAATTTTAAAGGAATGTGATCTCGATGATCTAGAATTTTTTGACTACTGAAACTGTGAGGAAACTAATGATTGTTGTTTTCCAAATAATACAAAACAAATATCATTACAATATTATGTACACTTGAGCTTTAAAAACTGGCAAAGCAAAGCTCTTTTTGGTCTAAACAACAAACCATTAACAAGAATTCATTGTGCCAGCGGCTTCAAACTGTTAAGGATTAGTCAAAGAATATTTCATGGACAGTTTGTGTTCAACATGAGGTCAAATATTCCCTATAAAGTCTCTGGACTCTCAAAAAGGTCTCAAGTTGTTTCTTTGCAGTGTGGACAGGAGCATCTTGTTAAAAATAACATCTGGCCTAACAAGTTTTACAGAGGAGCAGCTCCAGTGTAGCAGCAGCTGAAAAGGCTCCTAACACTGACACCTTTTTCCTCCATGCTTAACTGTTGTACAGATACAGTAAAGGGTGGGCAATATGACAATATTTTATTTTATTAGGACAAATTATTTTTCTCGTGATAGGCAATATTCTTTTCTGAGTATATCAAGGATAACGACAGTGCTTAAAGAACACTGACCGACTGCAAGTTTCATTAAAGGGAGTGTAATTGCTCCTATTTAATTGGATGCAGTGAAGCACATTTTAAATAAAAATCACTTGACTAAATAGGGTATATTATTTGAATAGCATATTTTAAGAATCTGTCAATACTGATTAATTTTGTCTGGGAACACATGTATCGTGATAAATATTGTATATCGTGAAAATGTCTTTAAATATTGTGATATAATCACCTACCCGTTCACACCCAGCTGGCAGAGCCTGGATTTGAACTGCCAACCTTTTGATTAGACTGTTCGCATGCAATGACATTTTTTTCCTCGTTGCACAAAATCTGGAAGCAAGTAGCTACCTGAACATAAACCAAACTAAATCTAGGCATTAAAAACTCTTGACAAGTATTCTCCTGTCTCCTTAGGTACTCACTTCTTCACAAAAGGCATGGTGAGACGTGAAAAACCATTTTCCATCTCTGGCCTGGGGACCTGAACTTGCTCAATACCAACAGAGCATCTGTAGGCTCTCATCTCTTGAACATTTGTAGGCAGGCGTAATGTTATGTCATTTAAGGCTTTACTTAGCCTCAAAGCAGATGAGTCCACCTGCCAAGCCAATATACGTCTAGACAAGAGCTTCTCCTCAGAATATTTATTTTCACAGTGATCAAAAGAAAAAAGAATCTCGAAATACATTTACTGGAAGGTCAGTAGAAGCATATATTCTGCTCACACAGCCACCACTTCTGGACACCGAGATCCCACAGGACTTGGTAAATCAGTATTTTTCTAGGAGAAGTGCATGATTACATGCAAAATGCTTCAAAAGTCAGTATGAAATTATGAAAACATGGCAGGCTACGCATGGGCAGAGATTTGAGCACGAAAGCTAAGGTCATAAATATGATCTTGTCAGACAAAAATGGCGAATGTCACCAACAGCCACAGATTGAACATTATCAAAAGTGTAGAGTGATGCGGAAATGCCATCACTGAGCGTAGCCTAAAAAGACAATCGAGAGCCGTCGTCCTGCTGAGCATCAAGTCAGACAAGGATAGCCACATTCTGGAAGGCACTGTATACATGGTGTTTTTGGATTTTAGAGGGATGTTCAGCATTTAGTCATTTCACATTCGTTTGGACGGACAGGGCAAATTACTTGTCTGTCTGTCGTGTGCGGCTGAAGTCCAAGTCTAGGGCTTGTTTAGTATTAAAAAGGCAAACTTGTGAGAATCATCCACAGGAGAACCTGTTCCATTTCCACTCGGCTTGTGTCTGATCAGACCGTAGAAATGACCTTCCTGCAAATATTTATGCAGCTGCTTATATTTAATCAAATCTACAAGGTTGCAACACAAACCTTAACTGGATGAGGTGCCTACAGCTACAGACGATCCCTTAGATTTCTTGGGACATTACCACTTCCTGAACGAGTTTCTAAATCACATAGACCAGTGCTACCCCCCCCCCACATTACAGTTTTAAGCCCCCCAAAAAAAAGAAAAAAAAAATCCATGATGGACAACAGCCTCGTATTTGCCCATCTGAAGCAATTATCTGAACTTCTGATGGTTCCAATGGCTTTCTAAATCAGGCCAAATTGTTTATTTATGAGCTAAACAGTAATATAAAAGAGTAATATAAATAAAACCACTATACGTAACTATTACCAGAATATAAATAAGCTCACCGGACATAAAATTAGTGACCAATGACTGAAAAGTACTCAACAGGTTGTAATACGTACATGAGCAAGAATAACAGCAGCGATTCAATTTGGCACTGACTGGTTTGAAATTTCCTGATGTAGGAAAAAAAAAATCAAAGAATTGCGCAGTTCAGCCAGATTTCATAGATGCCTTCTCTGGTGTCTCACTCGTTGTTGAAGGTGGTCCCACAGATTTAAGACAAGTCACATCTGGGGATTTTGCAGGTCAGCCCAGTTGTGTGATTGCTCCTGAATGTTCATCATGCCAATCAATCACATTTGCAGCTCTTTATTTATTCACAAACTTTAAAACACTCCAGCGGTCTCTCTATGTCAGCTTTGTCTTTCGGCCACAATTCTAATGAGAATTTCCTGTAGATTTTAGTAGGGATTTTTGCCACTACTAATAGACCAGTATGACCTTACACTTCGATACACCTGCAAAAGACTAGGTACGTTTTCCCTATGATTTTTGCCTGGTTATAACGGAAAAAATAAATTATATGATTATTTTTCTCTTAAATCTAAGAACAGGCCATTGTAACTTGAAATCACACATCTAAATTATTGTACCTTTGTGCATGCTCATTATAAATTCCACTCAAATAAGGTCATAACCAATGCCTAGAATATTTAGTAAAATTCAACATCTCCAACTTGATCGCCCAGAATGAAATTATGGGAATAAAAAGGTCCTGCAAAAATACATGTACTTACCTTGTTTCATCGCGGGTGTCGCTGTCGGACAGGTTCTAAACTTAATGGAAAGATTTATAACCCTGACTAGGGATGAGTTGGTCGTAAACGATCCGGCTTGAAGAGTCGGCTCTTTCAAGTGACTGTGCATTGTAGCAACATTTGTCCCCTCAGAAAGAGTCTTTTCTAAAACAGGTCAGATCTAAACTGATTTAAGCTACAAAAAAGGTCAAAGGAGCCACTTGGGAGCCGAAAGAGCCGAGCCAAAAGAACCGGCTCTCTGAAAAGAGCCGGAATGCCCATCACTAATACTGACATGAATTTATATGCAGCACTTTCCTCAATCACTGTAAATAATATATGTAGAACCAAAAAATATATAAGTATGACAATTCCAGTATTAAATTATTCAAATACAAATCAAGATATCTGTGATTCATTTAAAGGAAAATATTAATATTTGCGAGGAATCCCAATTTACAGTTTAAAAGAATTCGGACACCATTGTGTTGCTACAAAAGCCAGAAGGGAATGATGGTTCAGATCATAGTGACCTACACCAGTCCTATATTATTGTACAAGGTATAGTAATTCAAATTTACAATAATTGAAACAACATATTTGTGTATGTTATAAAAAATAATACTGTGGTTATAGCGTCCACTCTGCACCAACTCAATCAGTGACTGTGAAAAATGTGTGAACGTGTCGCAGACAAATATAAAGTCAACTTCCTTGTGTGTTAGCCAATACCTTAATTAGAAAGACCTATAATGTAAATCCGTATTTAAAATCTTGTGTTAATGGGAATGCTGAGTACATTGGAAAATTTTAATGTGTTTAAAAAAAATAAACCTTGCAGCTGATGCTAACACAACCTTAAATCATTTTTGTCATTTTTAAGTGTGAAAAGGACACAACATTATCATAATACCATATATAAGGTATGTCTTTCACAAATGCATCACACTTTTCTTGGTTTAATTGGAAAAACATGCAGTCATAAAAATATCTTTATATTTTGAAGTATGACATTTACTTTAGATTAAATAAAAGAAGCAAGAATGTGATGGGGTACACTCAATTTCTGTATGTTCTAAACAGCATGCGATATCAAAATGTCCCTTTATATAAAGTACACATGGCATACTACCACCTGATGCATTTTCATGAAATTTTACCACTGGGCAGATTTTGGCCCAAACCGTACCTAGTCCTTCAGCTACTTACTTCACACTATGGCCTTTGGCTCGCCCAACTGCAATCAATCCTTTCTGCAAATCCTTATAATCTGATTTGTGATCCACACATCGAACGAGGCATTGACTGCACTGTACCACCTATTCTCGATCTGAATCCTGTCACACATGCAGGTATTTATATCATCCTCATGTAATGCCATCTGCAGGAGCCTGAGGTAACTACCACTTTAACTATGCCGGGGACTATATGTGTACGCGTTGTATATAATAAATATAAAAATATTAGCTGTGTCAGAGAGGAATAGTCGATCAAGATATCAACTCCGGGTGCGGCAAGTGACCCCTGCCAGCCATGCAATGGACTGCTTCCAGGACACGCATGTCTGTGCATTGTGCTCTCCATGCATAGCCCTGTGATTTTCCACAATCCTGACCAAGAAACCCATTCTCAGTATAATCTCAACCACACAAGGCTAGAACTTTTTGAAGTACTGGCTTCAGCTAGTCTGCTCTAGCCTTGATTGACGTTGCTCAGATCGCTGAATTACCTTACAAATATACGCATTCAGCCAGTCCACAGTCTGAGTTTCAAGATTTTCAGCTCGTAATTCATTATAGTGGGATAGTATGAGGATCCACGCCAGGCTGCCCATGCTAGTCAGAGCAGAGATGACGTCAGAGCTGAACCCAGCGAGGATAATCAACTCCATCAGATTGGGTTCAGCTGTCACCGGCTACTTAAAGAAGCCACGCGAATCATTCATCGCAGGCCATTGCTTACGGAAAGACCTGATTACGTCTGTCGGCCTGGAGACTGTACTGGTTCGCCGTGGCGGGGCATTTTTCTGACGAGTTTTTATTTGACACGCGGCTTCCATCTGTACATGCTAGGCATGTCCCGAGCTGGTGCGTAGCATCCCGCATATGCTGCACAGCCGTGGAATATGCAGCGGGTGCACGTACCAGTCTCACTCATGGCACCAGAGAAGGTGAGGGACGAAGGTACCACCCTTCTTATGTAGAGAGAGAGTGAAGTAAGGTCTGAAAGCCTGAGGTTCGACAGAGTGTAGTTTGTTAGTGTAGGGACAGGTACCTGCATCTCTGCGCCACCCGATCCCCTCGGTACACCCTGCGTTACTGCTGTGGCATCTGATGATGGAGGCGGGGCATCACCCTATGACCTCACTGCACCCTGTCGGCCCTCGCTTGGGCCTCCCCTTCGTCCCAGTGGTTGGCCAGTTCTGTACACCTGGCCGTAAATACGGGTCCATGTGCTGTGGTTAGCCAGACCGGCATGACAGCCGTAAAACCGGGTCCACATCACCTTGGACGTGTCCTAATCATTGCCGAATGCCCTAGCCCCGTTCGTCTTCGGGGGTCAGCAGTTTAGGCTTTTTGGTTTCATTGTTTGGCTTTGCTTATGTTGTTTTGCTTTCGTTTCCTTACACGCCATTCTTACATAGCAGTATTTTGGCCTGGGCTGTCATGGCACGGCCGTTTCCTGTGCTTACTTGAGTTTACTCTGAGTGTCCTGGGCATGTCATAGCTTTCCCAGGCCGTTTTTGTGATAACAGGAGGGCGTGGCCTAAATACTACAAACCCTGGATAAAATCAAACGTTTGATTTTTTTTTTCGGGCTTGAGGATGAGACCCACGTTTGTACGCTTTGCTGTGGTTTGACGACACCTGCCGAGGAGGATACATAGTCTGTCGATGAGGATTCATGGTCTATCATAGAGGATTAGTGTCATTTCAAGGATATAAATGCCATAGAAAAGCCATTTCCATTGTT
>JAVSBU010343726.1:0-17337 GCA_033118015.1 Loricariichthys derbyi | reverse complement strand
TTTTGGTTATTTAATATAAATTAAATTGAATTTAAGGTAAATTAAAACTTTTGTATTGAAATCCCATTTTACACCTTGTCTAAGAAAAACTGGGCTAATTAGTGATTAGCATTCTTACACTATTATTTAAAAAAAGCTGCTTGTTGCAGTAAATTTAATGCTATATTTATAGGTATACTCTGTTTATTCCGTATTTAAGTTTTAGTGGTCCATCTGTTTCTCTGCATACTTTGTTTGGACCTTTTACTCTGTTCGCTAATAGTCAGGACCCCCACAGGACCAGCACAGATCTGTGTTTTTTCACTTTCCACTTTATTAGAGACAGTCATCTTATTGCTCCACCTTATAGATATAAATCAGAGACAGGAGCTCATCTGTTGTTGCACCGTTTAGTCATCCTGGCTGGAAATGTTTGGCTGGTGGACTATTTTCAACCCATCAGTGACACTGTGGTGGTTTAAAACTCCAGCAGCACTGCAGTGCTGGTCCTGTCCTTTAGAAAACAGATGGACTACAGTCTGTAATTGTAAAACTACAAAGTGCATGGGCACTAAAACTTAAATCAAGAATAAGCAGATTATATAAATGGGAAAGTACAGAATGTCTAAGACTTATGCATATAACTGTAAATGCTAAATTAAAACTTTTATGGTTGTAAAGGACTATACATGACTGTTCTGTTCTTTTTTTACCTCTCAGTACATCGAACGGTAAAGTCCATGTGGCAGAAGTGTTGGAGAGAGCAGCTGCCAAGAAGATCTACGATGACGCCAAGAAGCAAGGGAAAACAACAGGACTTGTTGCTACCAAGTCAGTCCAAAAATGTATTTGATACCTCCTCTGCTGGCATTACATCATGTTTCTTTGGCAGTCCCTGAGTGAGCGGACGTCCACTTAACATGCTAAAGGCTTAAAATGTGTTTTTCATGTTTAAATCACACACACATACGATCTAAAAAGGTCGCAGGGATTGACACTTAACACTAATCACCACAAGCAAAACCTATTTTTTTGGTGTTATCTTGGTTTTCATGGATATTCTGAAATGTTCCTCTGCCTCTGGTTCGAAGGGAGCGGGAGATCGAGAAGTTCCGTGTGGCCGTCAGCGTTCCTCCTGGAACCCAGTTGTCCTTTTGCTTAACTTACGAGGAGCTGCTCACACGACGCCTGGGTCTCTACGAGCTCGCTTTGGGCCTGAGGCCAGGGCAGCCGGTACAGAACCTCTCTGTGGACGTTAGCATTGCAGAAAGCTCTGGAATCATCTTCATTAAAGTGCTGCCACTCAGGACCGGTCGACTGCTCTCCAGCGTTCCTCAAGGTACAAGTCCAAAAGTCATCAGCTTGTTATGTCCCAGTGGATCAGCTAAACAAGTTGTGCATTCTTCAAGTTGTGATGTAATGCTTTCAACATGGAATGCCAAAAACACAAGATTCCAGGAAATTGGGCAATAAGGCCATGAAGAAAATCTTCAGTAAGCAGCTGCAGGTCACTATAGATATTTATAAGTATTTTGTTACTGTTCATAGGTATTTTTTTGGGTATATGTACTTTACTCAATTATTTCTGTAACAATACTTTTTATTTTTACTTACTACATTTGAAAAGAAAATTCTCTATTTTTACTTGCATTTTCAAAGCAAGCTCGTTATTTTACCTTTTATCTATTTGTTCATCTACTTTATTTATCTTATTTTTATTTATTATTTAGGCAATTTAGGCACCTCAGATCTGAAGCCTAGATTTATACTTGATGCATTGCAACTGGCGAGAGGGTGCATCAGTTAAAAGAAGTTAAAGGAAGAACTGTTCTAAAAAAAAAGTGATGACCCTGCAGTTTGTTTGACTAAAATGACTATTTTATTCAAAGATATTTGTTTCAAAGAGTTGAAAATCACATGATATACTGCATTGCTAAATACTGGCTTGGCTAAAATCCAAAGTATTTTTATATTTTGCTTATTCCTGGTTTGCTGTGATTGTGCCATTTGTTGGATTTTGGCAGATGATCCCTGTAGTTGTTGTACAAATCATTATGTACCATCAGTGTCATGGATACATTTAGTAAGATGCACATGTATACTCCTGACGAAGAATCTTTTCAGTGGCAACCTCAATCTTTTAAACTGTGTTGCAGCTGAGGCTGAAGCTCCGCCCTCCACTCAGGTACGGCAGGATCTCCACTGTGCTCACATTCATTACAGCCCCAGCCTCCCAGAGCAGAAGAGCATCTCCGCTAAAGGCCTCGACGCAGACTTCGTCATCCAGTACGATGTAGAGCAACAAGATTTTATGGGAGACATCCAGGTTATTAGATGTTACACAAACATACACTATATGTACAAAAGTACTGGGACACACCTCTTAATTACTGAACTCAGCTCTATAAAGCACAAAGCACAATCCATACTGGCTTACACAGAGCCCTCAACCCCATGGAATACCTTTTGAATGAACTAGAATGGAGATTGTGAGCCAGGCACTCTCACCAACATCAGTGTCTGACCTGACAAATGATCTTCTGGATGAAACGTGCAACAATTCTCACAGACACAGTCCAAAATCCTGTACAACACCATCCTAGAAGAGTGGAGGCTGTTATAGGGGGTGACAAACTCTAATGGGACAATATAAAAGCATCTGTAGGTGTGATGTGGTGGTGTCCCAATACTTTTGTCCCTGTAGTGTATCAAGAAGGTGTTACATGATGTCACTTTGTTCCTTCACTTCAGGTGCAGAAAGGCTACTTCGTTCATTATTTTTCCCCACGTGGTCTGCCGGTGGTTTCCAAAGACGTCGTCTTTGTCATTGACATCAGTGGCTCTATGATCGGCACAAAGATCAAACAGGTAATTGGTCTCATCAAATCGTAAGAACAGTTTGAATTCCAGGCCTGAGATTTAAGTTTGTTTACCATCACCCAGACCAAGACGGCAATATCCACCATCCTGGGAGATCTGCGAGAGGGCGACTACTTCAATCTCATCACCTTTTCAGATAAGGTACACTTCTGGAAGAAAGGTCACACTGTGCTGGCCACGAAGCAGAACATACGGGATGCGAGGGAGTTTGTCCGGAAAATCGTCGCAGAAGGCTGTAGGTGTTTCTGACTGGTAGCAAATCTGGCACACCTTAGTGAAGTTATAAATTTCTATATATCTATTTAATCTTCTTCAGGGACGAACATCAATGCAGCTCTACTCTCAGCAGCACAACTCATCAACTCCTCTTCAACACCCGATGGCCAGTCGCCATCAACACAGCGAGTTCCCATGATCATCTTCCTCACAGATGGAGAGGCCACAATTGGCGTCACTGCACAAGAGGTCATTCTGCGCAACGCCCAAAGTGCCCTGGGTTCGGTCTCGCTGTTTGGCCTGGCGTTCGGCGATGATGCTGATTTTCCTCTGCTGAAACGATTGGCCCTGGAGAACCGTGGGATGGCACGGATGGTATGCAGTGAAACCATTCTCTCATAGTCTTGTCATCCAACCACCGTTATGGATGCAGATCTTTGTTGTTGTTCAATTTTTAAATGTTTGACACACTTTGTGCTTTTTATTTGTTCTCTTAGGTTTATGAGGATGATGATGCTGCGCTGCAGCTGAAGGGCTTCTTTGATGAGGTGGCCAGTCCACTGCTGACAGACATCCAGCTTTCCTACCTGGATGACCAGGCTTATGACGTTACACGTGCCCTCTTCCCTAATTACTTCCAAGGCTCTGAGCTGGTGGTCGCTGGGAAAATTAAGCCAGATGTTAAAGATCTGAAAGTCTCGTTGACGGCAAATGATTCGAAGCAGAAGGTGAAGCTGGAGAGTGAGTTTGAGCTGGCTGAGGCTGAGGGGAGTGAGACTGCAGATTCACTGGGTTGTTCAGGGGAAGTGGAAGGCATGTTTGATTTCATTCATCGCCTCTGGGCCTATTTCACCATCAAGGAGCTCCTGATGGCCAAACTCAACAGCACGGATCCATTAGTGCAGCATTTGCTCACTGAGAAGGCCACCAACCTTTCTCTTAAATACAACTTTGTGACGCCTGTTACCTCTTTGCTGGTGGTTAAACCAGACACCGATGAGCCAGCTTCAACGACTGCATCTAGCACAACAACCACCAGACCTGTCACCACTACAGAGATCTCCACAACCAGAGCAATGCAGACTGTTGAGGCAGCGAGCAAAAAGTCCAACTCCATCTCCCTCCAAAAGCCTGCCAAACCTACTCTCATGAAACCCCTTCGACCACATCCGCCCCCAACAGGCTTGCGTGCCACAGGGCACCCGGCAAACACTCCAGCGTCTCCACATCATAACGTGCCACCTCCGTCCCAGAAGAAGACCACAGCCTTACCACCCAGTGGATCCAAAACCAACTCTGCAGATTCCCAAAGTACCATGACAACAACCAGTCCAGTCTCGCCTTTAAAGAAACCCACCTTTTCTACACCCGAACGTCCCGAGCCCGGTCTCCAGGCGGTCCCATCATTGACTGCTTCACCTGGAGTCCCACAGCCAGACCTAAGTGTTGCCATGGACTTTGCCACCCTTCTAGCTGCTACATTTAGCCCTATGCCAGGCATGACGGATGCACCGAAACTGTGGGAAGCTTCTGGTATTTTAGGTCAGTTTGTTGAGTTTTTTTTCAGCCTAAACCTTGCTTGGGCTCTGGTGCCAATCACACTGGTGGCAGGGATCGATGTTGCCACTCTCAGGGATGAGCCCACAGTTGGTGTTGTCTCCCTTAGCCTGTATCTGACATCCAAGCATCCTCAAACCAAAGTCCCTAGTGTGGTGGACCACTGCTGCAACAACCAAGTGCCCAGCACTAAATTCAATATTAAGATCATCTGTAGCTCTTAGAAGAAGTTTGTGAACCCTTTGAAATAACCTTTGTTCTATATTAATACCTAATAAAATGGGCTATTCGACTTCAAATGACCTATGAAATGATCTTAAAACCTCAGTTCAGCCTCTATTACAGTTACTATAGTAATTGCTTTAGGCATTTCGTGTCTTACTATTCCTGTTCTGATCACCAGATGTTTCTACAGCCATCCAGGTTGAGACAAAAGGTAATATACATCTTACACCTCATAAAGTTGGTGATTGTAGACATTTAGGACATGCTGTCAGGTTGATGTGCCCTTCTTTGCTCCTTTTGGCCTGCATCATCGTGAATAGCTCCTCGCTGACTCTTTTCTCCTTCCACATCACTATTTCTATCCTCTTTCACAGTTGCCTGGTCCAAGTATTAGAAAGTTCCTGTAATAAAAAACTCTCTATTCTCTGAACAAAAACTCTATGTACTATCCAAAACTCTATGTTAAAGGAAATGTAAACAAATAGCCCACAAAAATATAATAATGATGTGACATTATGAGTCGCAGATGATCACAGAAGTTCAAAATAAAGTTTATTTACACAAACGACGCACTGAGACAAAACCGGAGACAGAACGCTAACACAACAAAACACTACACAAAACATACAGGGCTAGGCAATCTCGTAGTCAAGGACAGTTAGGGATCTAATACCAGTAAACAGTGCAATACAGAGAGGCTAAGGCAAAAATCAAAAACCAGTATAGCAATACACAAATAACAACACTCAGTAAGGCTCGGTGAAAGAGGCAATACTTCGCAATGGGAGCACAGGAGATCAGAGCTTAAATAGCCACCTAATTAGTACTCAGGTGAGTCTCGTTTGCCATTTAAGCCGATCTCCCGTGCTCCGCTGACGCCTCCTGGTGGAGCATGCTGGGAAGTGTAGTTCCCAGCGGAGCGGCAGGGAGGTTTGGAGCATAGTGTGACGAATAAATAAATAAATAAATAAATAAATAAGTGGGCTAACCAATACAAACACTAAATTAACCTAGACCATCAGGAGAAGAAAAGAAAAGAACAAAAATTATACTCACGGGTCAGCCGGAAGGGAGAACCACTGGTCGGCTCCCATTTACCAAGGTGCTGTTCGCTGGGTCAAAAGTTGGAGCTGGCATTCTGTTATGAGTGGGGGTTTGGTGGAATAAAGGAGACCCAAATGCAGGATAGCATTAAAATACAAGTAGATTTATTAACAAAAAGTCAAACAAACCAAAGATAACCAAAGCCAAAAACAACCAACACAGGAAGCCTAGCCGGCTGACCCCTGGATCGGCGGAAGCTAGGACGCACTGGACCTCGAGGACACGTCCGATGGCCGATGGCGGGCCCTGCCGAACGACCAGGAGAGGAGCATAGAAGCTGTTTCCAGGACAAGGCCCCAGGCCTACCGGTACACACTAATCCTGAGAGCATCCACTGCTGGAACCCCTTTTTACTTGTGGCCGGTGCTGGCGCGGTCATCACTGGGGGGCATCTCTTGTACCGCTGCCGGTGGTCCTTACCACCCGGGCCATACCAACACAACCGAGCACTAGACCAGGATGGTACCGAAGGGGGGGAGGCTTATGATGCCTGAGGGATTCAACTCTCCATACTCTGTCTACTTGACCTTTCATACCTCTGGACTCCTGTCCGTACTCCACCCACCCTCTATGAAGGGAGGGTGGTACCTTCAGCCCTAACTACCTCTTGGCATCCTGGGATGGGACATGCCTCGGTCTGCAAGCCCAGAATCTGAATTATTATAGTGCGTCTCCTAGCTCCGCTGGTGCATGCCTACCCAACTTCAGAATCCCAGTCTGGAGCAACGGTGGCGTGTGATCAATCCCATGACGAGCAACAACGATACAATGCCAGCTCGCTGCTCCAAACCTGCTTCTGACTTAAAAACCCTAAGGTACAGCTAATACTAATTAGGCATGCATCAGTGCTGCGCCACTAGATGGCAATAAAGTCTTACTAATCGCGCTGTGGACGCTCTAAAGATCCAACGAGAAAGACTGCCTCCAGAACCAGAAGCAGCTTCAGTTTTCGTTTACTCATTCCTCATTTGTTGTTGGCCAGCTGGTTTTGTTCAACATCTTTAAACTCACAAAGAAAAATACATTATACATACATACAATACCAGTCAAAAGTTTGGACCCACCTTCTCATTCTCATTCAATTAATACTGAAGGCATCCACACTATGAAGGAACATATGAGGAATCATGTAGTAAACTTAAAAGCTTTACACGCTTACATTCTCTCAGCTTCATGAGTACAAACACCAACGTTTTGGGTTTTTTTTTTTAGAACCAATACTTGTTTCTCTTGTGAGATCTGGCAACGCTGCTTCTGTTGTAGTTTTCCTGTTCATGCCTCTCTTGGTTAGTTTCTTGTTTCTTCTGAGTGACTGTACTGTGGATGACTTTTAGTAGATCCATTTATTTTAGTGTTTATTCAGTTGTTTTTTTTCCTACAGATTCTGATGATGTCAAAGGTAACCGAATCATTAAAAGTAGTCTGGTGAGATTAAGATTTTCTTGATTTCTGATTATTCTGTTAAACATAACGATGTAATTTAATTTTCCAGAGTATGATGCCCCATTTGATTACGATTATAACTACAGCATCCATTATGATTCCTGTAAGTTAAGAAGCACCTGTCCTTGGACAGTTTTCACTTTTGGTTTCCACATAAGGCAAGAATTTTGTAACAAATCTACATTTCTGTTTTGCAGCTTCTCCAGACGACCCTAGCATAATAAGTTCTGTTGGGACCTTTGCCTCCTCAGGTACATCATTTTTTTGTGTGTATAAAAAATTGTGCACCCATGGGAAAATGAGTAAGAAGTTAACAAGACGTCTACTCAGTTTTAACAAACCTATTTTGTTGAATAAGAAGTTGCCATTTTCTGTGAATTACCAGACTTAAAACAAGTTCCAGTGAAGTTTGGAAGCCTGCTTTGTTGTTAGCTGGTTCCAGAATAGAACTGTGTGAATGTACAAGTTATTAGAGAATTCAAAAAGATTTCAGAGGCTTAAACAATCCCTCAGAGCACCATTAAGATCATTAGGGACCGTGGTAGCCTAGCGGTCAAGTTGCAACTATGGACCAGAAGGTCCAGGGTTCAAATCCCATCTCCCAACCCCCAATTGCTTGGATTGTAAGACTGTATCTGGATAAGGGTGTCTGCTAAATGACAAAGTAAAAGTAAAATTAAAATTATAAACAGCACCACCAAAACCCTGTCCAGATCAGCACATCCCTAAAAACTGGCTTCCTAAACAAGGACGATATTGAACAGGAAAACTACTAAGAGGTCAATGGCAAATTTGAAGAAGTTACAAATACCAATATTTAATCAACACTGCCTGTATGGCAAAGTGGCAAGAAAAAAAGCCTCTTTAAAAAAGAAAACGTGTGTGCCATGTTTCACAATATTTTATGGTCAATGTTCAGATTAGATGAAGATTTAAATTTTTGAACTGAAAACCGAACACTACTGTGAAGCATGGTGGTGGCAGCATTGTGTGCACAAGAAAAATTCACAAGAGGCTTTTGATAATGATTTTGTAGCTTAAAAATAATAATTATTTGTATTTATAAAGTGGTTTTAAAGGATAACTTCATTAAACATGCTTCATCAGATTGACTATAAAATCACAAACCCTTTTCGTCCTTTTCGTATTGCTTGTATTTTGTTGTTAAAGTGGATGGAGATCCTCATTTCATTGTTAAGCTCCCAAAGTCCCATGAAAATCTCTGTTTCACTGTGGACGGAGAGGCAAATGACGTGCTGCGACTTTTGGAGGATCCAGTTCATGGTGAGTCCAGCAGAACCTTGCACATCTTCTCAGTATTGACACTCAAGAACTTTACAAATACCTCCAAAAATCTGATATTTCAAATAATGAGGATATTTATGGCTTGATATTGTGCTTGCTCCATTTCCTGTTCTCCATCCTTCAGGCATTACAGTGAATGGCCATTTGATGCTGGGACCACCAAAGCACGGATTAGAGGATCACACTCGAACCTTCTTCGACGAGATAACTATCAGAACAGACAAAGCCGGCATCAGGGTCACACTGACCATGGACTCCATGGTGGTGGTGGGAGAGGGCTCTGAAACTCTGCCCACCAATCAGAAGGGCTCGGTGCTGCACCCCGGCTTGAAGGTTGTACTTGATGGACACCAGAGCTGCTGGATTGAGCTGGGCAAGAACATGACATTCCTGGTGCTGTTCCATCGCTACAGTCATCCCACCTACTTCCAGATGGAGCATCTGGGATTCTACATCGCTAACGGTCAAGGGCTGTCACCTCGCACGCAAGGTCTATTAGGTGTGTGTCTTTGGTTACTTCTTTAGTGCATGAAAGCAAAGAATAGGACACGGTTTAAATAGTTGAGGGTCTTTTATCCTTGCTTAGGAGTCCAATGTTGGTTCTGAACTCAGATTCGGGTTATTAGAACTGATGCATACAATATTAGGTCACCACTATAGAAATCAAAGCATGTTTCCCTTTCTATAAAAGCTATAAATCATCTGACCACAGGGATCTTAACACTTATAACAAATTATAATAGAAACTAAAAACCTGCCTTTTAATCAACGCTGCAGATCCACCAGCAGAATCACGGTTGCCAGGTCCATTTATTCTAGGCAACCTGAGCTTCTTTAAAGTCATCAACAAACATTGGTTGTTGCTGGTTGCAGGTTTCTAAAGTATATATAGTTGCTTATTTTGACTCCTCTTTCTCTTCTTTCTCTCCTGTCTCTCTCCGTCTCTCGCTCTCTCTCTCTTTCTTTCTCTCTTTCTCTCTGTCTGTCTGTCTGTCTCTCTGTCTATCTCCCAAATCCCAAATATTCTTGCACGTTGGTTTTGTTCAAGCTTATAGTTAAGGAAAATATATTTTTTTTTACTTAGTAGCTCACCGTTTTGGGTTTTCTCAGCTGGATTGTTTCTTTCTGCCTTGTTTCTGTAGAACGGGTTGCTTATTTCTCTGGTGGGATCTGGCAACCCTGAGCAAAAGTCCATCGTTCGAGTAGGTTAAAGCATGTCTGGACTTTGCATTTTGGACTTTAAACAAAAATGCTGATCATTTCCATACCTCATCAATCCCAAAGCGTTTTCAGAGGTGTCTCGTATCGTTATGTATCGTTTTCTTGTGAAAATACACTTTATGTTCACGTTACAGTGTCTTTGTGACTGGTAATGACCAGTAAATGTCCTGTTTCACAGACTGGTGTTAAATGGCGCACAGTTGCATATGAAACCCAAATAAATCAGGTCTTATCACTTATTTAATAGAAGAATGCACATACTGAAGACCTAAATACAAAGCACAGAGCTGTAGAACTTTTATGAGTCATATTAAGATCAGACTCTATTAAACCTAAAGGAGTTTCAAAGGGGTTCACAAACTTAGTCACAAATGCTGCTCTAAGAATGTCCTCTTTGTCTCACAGGCCAGTTCCAGCACAGTTCTATGGAGGTGGTGAGGATTACAGACAGACACGTCGCTGCGTTCCATCATGCTCAGATCAGCAAGGACTCTCTGGCTTTGGGTCTGCTGACGAACGGGGACGAAAAAATTCCAGTCTCTCTGCAGGACAGGAACCTGAAGGACACGCTAAGTAAGCGGCACTCGTCCCACTGCTGGGTGGTGCCCAAGGTGGAAGTGGAGCGGCTCCTGGGCAAGCCCTACCAAAGCTATGTGGTCGATGATCTGCATTTTTGACTGCCACCATTAACTTTTGAAAAGCTCTGGAATTTGGACATGCAGAATCGAAGGACAGCTTAAAATGGACAATGAGATTAACTGTGATGTAACACTCTAAACGTGAGACACAGTGGAGTTTAGAAGCATAGAGTCTCCATACAGAGAAGGTTTGATATTAGATAACGATGGTATTCAGTATCAGATTATCAGGTGCAGTTTATTAGTGTAAAGCAGAGATTTTATCCAAAATGACCAGGGTCTTGCTCAAAAGCCCAACAGTGGCAGGTTGATGAGCCAAAACCACGGCGATGAACATCTGAGAGCTGGAGGTGACACTGGACTTAGAGTCCAGTGTGGAAATGAGACCATCAGAGGAGGGTCAATAGGGTTAGATAATGTTTGTCCAATTGTCCAGATCCTGAATCTGCTTATTGATTCCAAGTTTCAATTTGAAAATGGTGACAAAATGTACCAAATGTTTAGATATAAAGAATATCTTCATATCACTTTTTATATTTCAGCTTCAAAACTAGTCATTTTTATGTTAAGCTGTGGATTCCTTCGTCTCCCAAAATGCAGATAGGTGAGTCAGCTGATTGAAACTGTCCCAAGTGTCCTGCCTTGCACCCAGTGTTTCTGCGTGTGCATAAGGGTTATAGTTTGAGCACAGGTTCTGTAAAGCAGGTCGTTAACCAAAATGGACGCTGACAGTATAATCACACAGTATTTTATGTTACTGTAATATAAATATAAAGAGGATTTTCACAAGAAAACATGCAAACAATACAGAAATCTGTCAGAGATCCCGCTGAAAACAAGTGTCTAACTCCGCCTTTTAACTCCCACCTCTGCTTATGGATACGCAGCTTTAACTTGCTGTTTATAGCTGGAGTTAAAAGACAGATATAACATTTTAATATAAAAGTAAGACCTCAGTCATTAAAGCAAGAGGACGTTGTAAACAGTGCTTTATCTGTTCATATCGTTTTCATAACCTTAAACTCGTGCCTGCGTCTCCATAAGGCTGTTCTCAGTCCACTCAGTCCCTGCAAAGAAACACTCGGCGGCCAGTCTTCCAGCATTTTATTCACATTTGCGTTTTCCATTCATTGCACACGACTGCTCAGACACGTCATCTCAAGTTCATATTCCAGTGTCAAAATGTTTAGTTTAAATGATTTCACATGAAAAAAACAAAGTGCAAAAGAACATTTACAGCCATACGAGTTCAACAAATAAGTGAAATAACGCAGTGTGTACGGTTTAAAAAGAAAGCCTTCCAGTGCGATGAAAGGAAACCGGATGAGGTACCGTCAAATGGGTCCAGACGCGGTTTAGTCCGAAAGAACCGGCTGATTTATTCCATTTACTTCATTTAACTAGACTGAAAACGAGTCGAAATCGTTTGCTCAGCTACACAAGCATGCGGATGAATACGGTACATGGAACCGGCGCATGTGCTCAGCATAGAAACTACTTACACTGCACAGCAGGGGGCGCCGAGCGCCATATCCGTCTGCGGTAATGTAAAGCGCAAAGAAAACGCGTAAGAATCCACAAAGGATTTAATATGTTTAATATGTGAGTGTTATTTTATAATTATATTAAATGTTTATGGTCAAATCAAAGCGGAACGGAGTACAAACATGTTATTTATCAATTTTTAAAGGTCACAAAGGGCTAACATGCATCATTAAAGACATATCAAGTCATGAATTGGCTCTTTTTGAATTCATTCACTCCAAGATTACAAATGTCTAAAATCAACAGTTCCTATTACATCCTCTGGGAACCATGAAAGGCTACAGCACTGGGATGGGAACCTCTCCGTTTCAGATATTTATAAGAGTAATGTAATACTCTTATATGAGTTATTTGTATTCTTTCTGCCCTAAAATCACTTCCTTTACCTTAAAGATTATTACCGTGTTATGACACTTTAACGTATGTTTACTCAGACCCTCAAGAAACATCAGCTTATAAGCTTCCAAAAGATTTATACAGTATATAGTTTATCATCCTTCTTTGTAATAAATCTAGTTTAATTTTCTAGTTATAACAGCTTTATGATCACGTGCATCAGTCTAATTACTGTTTTTGTGTTTTTATGCATAGAACCCCAAAGCTGTTGGAATAAGCCTTTATGAATGCTTATGTAGGTTTATGTCACCTGTAAGTTGTGTGTAGCCCTGCAAACACAGTACATAAGCACATTTTATTTTTCTATATTAGATGTTCATGTATGCTTTCCTTAAATTAAAACAAACTACATTTAACTACTTACAGGACTTCTATGAAGGGTTATGACAACTCTATGACACTGTAGCAACCGTTATGTAAATTCGACCCTTCATTAGAAGCTTTGTTTTGATTCTTGACTTTGATACCTGGATTACTGCTAATAATTTGAGACTTAAAACACCTGACATACATGCATTAGCTGTTATAATGCTCTTATGCACAGTGTCATAAACTCATAAGTACTCTCACTTGACCTGGAACAAACCTACATAACCATTTATAAGGGCTTATGTCAGTTGTTATAAGTGCTTATGTAGATGCTATGTAGCTCTATGAGCACTTAGGTGAGGTTTTACGCAAAAAAAAAAAAAACCCACTTATGTATCTTCTTTCTGAATGTTAACTTAAAAGGAATTTCAGACGACAATTTGTATGATTTCTATGAAGCGTTATGACAGCTTTATGACACTGTAGCAACAGTTATGTCTGTTTTATGACCCTAAATCAGAAGGAGCTTTATTTTGGTGTTCGATTGCATCACTGTAATGAGACTCTCACACTAGACATGCCCTGAATAAGCAAGTCAGCTGTTATGATGCTCTTATGACACTCGGGTATCATGCCACCCTCACCATAATTGACAAAATGTGCTTGTAGACGTCATGCAATCTTATGAACACTTTTTCAGTAAAATGGATATTTTGAGTGCTTGTGACACAAAATGTTTTTTTATAAAATGAAGTGTAACAGGGTCTTGCTTATGAGACGTTTATGAGTGGTTATAACACTCCTGACAGAGAGGTTTCAATCCCAGACGTGACTTTAAGTTAAAACATATTCCGTTTTTACCGCTTATTATTTATTATTATGATTCTTATGCAAAATGCTGCTGTGACTCCGCAGATGCTGAACATGACTCGAACCCTAAATCCTGTTAATGTCATGTTAACGGCTTTTAGACAATGTCCCGTACTACATACATGATTTCGTACCACAACTGCAAAGAAACGTACCAAGAAGTCGAGGAGGTTCTCAAGAAGGTGTTCAGGATAAAAGCAAAGATGATTACGATCTGATTTTTGTGACTTCTTATGACTTTCCTATGAAGCTTCATAACGGGGAAAGGCGTCAGTGGGCAGTCCCATAAGAATAAAGTCTTTTCTAAAGTTTTAGCTAACAATAGTATGTAAAGATGAAGATTAAGATTAACGGAGTTCTTTTTATTCCAATGTGGTGTTCATAAGGCTATATTAACCTACATAAGTCCTTTATGACAACTGAGTCAACTTTGACTTTCCAAAAGGTGATACAGACTGACTTTATAGCACTGTTTACATTTCTTAAAAAAATTAAGTAAACTGAATTTTTGTCTTCATTAGGTTTTTATGAAGCTCCTATGTCACATCCTTATGACATGTTAATGAAGGGTTTATGTATGTTTTCTGAACATCTATTACAAAGGATTTGGTTTTACCTTTATGTTAGTTAGGATATATTTGATTTAATTAAAAGGGCTTTACAAATGCTTATGTCACACTTATGAAGGGTTATAACAGCTTTATGACACTGTAATGACACTTTTTCTCTGAACCTAAATTAGACTCATTTTAATGCCTGACGTCTCAAATTGTTACCATACACTATATGACTCTGATATATCAGAAGTCACTAAGTCAGTTGTTATAACCTTCTAATGTGACATAACATAACCTGCTATCTGTTAAAGGCCTGGATCAAAGGTCTAAATATTAATCTTTATGGCAGATGTTGAAAAAGCATTTGTATGTTTATGTAGGTTTATGTCAGTTGTTAAGAAGTGCTTATGTATGTCTAATGTAGCCCTATGAACACTACTAAAGTAATCTGGGTTTTGATGTTTATTAAAACCTGCACATCGTCTGTTTTCAGCAGGCTTTAATTCAAATGAGTAATTGGACCATTTATAAGGTTTTTATGACCACTTATGTCACTCTAATGACAGCTATGATTATTTATCTTCTCTGACCTCAACCTGCTGGAAGATTTCCTTATAAATGTGTGAAGGCTTATTTCTAGTCACAAAGTGTCTTCGTAAGTGTTATGTAGCATTATGAACCACCCTTGCTCGGTTCTGTTATTATTTTGTGGGTTAAAAGAAGCTCGTTTTTGTTCTAGTCATTCCGTACTATTAGTGTTAATGCATTTTATACTTCAGTCAAAGGCATTGTTCAAAAAACAAACAAACAAACAAATAAATAAGGCTTGGATTTGTTTCACTTCAACAAGACAGCAGTTCACGAGAATCGAGGGCTTGTTTTGTGGAGAATCGACTGTAGGAATGTGAGTGTAAGAGCGTTTGTGCCTCTAAATGTACGTGGTTTGAAAAAGCGATTCAGGAGGAGGAAGCGAGAACTGAGACAAGCAGAGGAAGGAAAACGATGGACAGCTGAAGGACAGGTCTGATTTCTGCGTTACTTACAGCAGCCATAATTAATCTAATCAAACCCGATTCATCACCGGCGGCCCGTGGGTCGGTCTGTCCGTCTCTCAGCTGTCCTCACCTCCTGCTCGAGTCTCCGTCTCACTGCTCGTCTTCCCCGAACACATCATTCTGTTTGCGCTTCATGTTCTCAAAGTCGAAGTCGCTGCCCATCATGCGCTTGTAGATGTCCTTGATGTCGTTGCAGGTTGTCTCGAAGTGAGTGGTGGCATCGTAGGACCGGGACGTGAAGATCTGAAAAACGTTGTAAATGTTTTATTTCCTTTATTTTTAATTATTAACTTTGAGGGAGGGAGAGAAATCACTCACCTGACTCTCTGAGCCATCATCAGTAGGTTCATAGATATCACTAATGGCAATGAACCTAGAACAGAGATTTAAAAAAATCAGAAATAATATTAGTATTTATCATAAGAATAATTAGAATATTAAAAACAAAAAATGAATTAGTCCTAATAATAAAAGTAATAATATTATAATAAGAAGAATAAGAACAAGAATGATAATAATAAAGACAAGTCATGCCATTAATAATTATAATCAACTATTATATAATAATTAAATACACCACAAATAGTAATAAAAATAAGTTAATAACGTTATAAATTAATAATAGAAATACTAATATAAAAGTTATTCGACCCATAAATAATACTCATAATACAAAAACACCACAAATAAATAATAAGTGATAAGACAAAAAAATAATTACAATACAATTAACAATAACAGCTAATAATGATAATAAGAACAAGAGCGTTAGTGCTGTAATGTACCATTAACAAACCTGCTGTGCTTAAATAGTAATTAATTATAAAAAAGATCAACCTAACTGTAAAAAAATAAGTAAAATGAAAGGAGCTTCCTGCTGATCTACAGTGCAGATTCATTAATTAATTAATCCATTTGAGCTGTTAATAAATAAATATTGAGAGCTACTTTTGGTCGATGGGCTCCAGCAGTTCGAGTGCAGGTTGAATCTCAGCTTCAGCCTCGGCCGTTTCCACAGTGGTGCTCACGATGGCGATGTATTTCCCCTGAGCCGCCACATTATGGGCGTAAGAAATCATGCACACGTAAATATCTGGGAATAAACGAAAACGAAACGATTATCTCACCACAGCCGTGCAGATTCTGTTAGATTAGAGGTGATCAAATGAAAAGCTTCCTCTGAGCAAACTCTTTGATCTACTGATGTATTTATTTATTTTGTTACACTCTCTTTGTATCAGGTCTGTGTTTAAATTAATCACATGATCTTGTTGGAGCTCGGGTTCTCCCAGTCTCTCATATTACACCAGGTCATGTTAAATAATTAATCACCTACCTGTGTGGACCTGTAAATGAAACCGTCCAAAAAATAAATAAATAAATAAATAAAACATCAACTTTGGAAAATGAAAACTATGAAAAAGGTAAAAATACTGGACACAAAGAAAAAAAATCAAAACCCAGAATGCTTTAAAGCTGTCACAGTGTTTTTAAACGTCAGTAATCACCCTGGGCAGTGTCCAAAATAGTCCCCGATAACTTAGGAGGGGCCATCTGTAATTATAAATTTAATTACAATTCACAAAAAAGTTTTTATTTATGGCCAGAACAAAATTATATTGAGGACAACAATTAATACATTAAGGCCACTGATTAATATTTATTACTGAGGTCAGTATTTAATATTTTGAATAAATTAATGAATGTTTTCAGTCCACTAATTACTATGTTTTAATATGTTGAGACCAATATTTAATACTTTATGTCCAATTATTAATATTAAAGACCAACAATTAGTATTGTGAGGTTGCTAATTAATTCCCTAATTAATAAATCCACCAATTGATAAGTTGAAACCACTAATTAATATTTTAAGG
The DNA here is from genome assembly GCA_033118015.1 of Loricariichthys derbyi. Lineage (NCBI taxonomy): Eukaryota > Metazoa > Chordata > Actinopteri > Siluriformes > Loricariidae > Loricariichthys > Loricariichthys derbyi. Next base: position 160 of record JAVSBU010343726.1, on the reverse strand, counting down.
ACAATACTTATTATTATAAAGTTATTACGTAAAGGTTTAAGGCCAAAAATCTAAAAATTTGAGGCCACTAATTAATATTTTAAGGTCAACACTTAATTTTATAAAACTAATTAATAAAAAAATAATTAAACAAAAAAACTAATACTAATTTTTATATATA
>JAVSBU010343717.1:0-10454 GCA_033118015.1 Loricariichthys derbyi | reverse complement strand
CTAATAATTGCTCCAACAGTTGATCTTTTTTCACCAAGCTGCTTGGCAATTGCCCCGTAGCCCTTTCCAGCCTTGTGAAGGTTTACAATCTTGTCTCTGGTGTGTTTGGACAGCTCTTTGGTCTTGAACACTGTATTCAATATTAAGGCAATAATATAAATGTTCTGTTCTTTTTCAAGTACACCAATATGTGTGGAAATTCTTTTGGCCATTGCAAATGTGCTGGCACACTGGCACAGAGGTTAGTGCTGTCACCTCACAGCACTGGAGGTTAGATTCCTGGGTGTGTGGAGTTAGAATGTTCTCCCCTTGTCCATGTAGTTTTTCTCTGGTTACTCAGTTTCTTCCCACATTCTAAAGATATGTGTTAGGTAAATCATTCTCTCTCAAGTGTCCCAGTGCATGTGTGTATGTGTACAAGTGCCTGGCACCGGCTCTATGTCTAGATTAAGTTATTTTCTTGTGTCTTGTGCTGCTGGTTAGGCTCTGGCTCCTTGCTACCCGTTTCAAGCACTGCAGTATTCTTGCAGTATTTTTCTTAACCCAGTTTTTAAATTTCTCTTTTGAAATGTATTATTATTGTAATGTATTACTATTGCTAGGTTCACAAACCCTACTGAGTGGAATTCCCTAAACAGTTCTGAAAGCAGCTGTTCAATTTGTCTTTCTTGCTTGTATCTGATTTCCTTAAAATGTCATCTGAGCAGGGTCACCCCTAATGACAGAACAATATGCATGTCTCTGTGTGTACGATTTGTGCATTCACCTTCTCTCCAGAGGCCCCAGTGAGAACAAACGTTGAGAATACAGGGAGAGAGTATTTTGTTTGAGAAGGCCAGCACTCTATGGATGCTCCCATTGGCAGACAGAAGAGAGGTACAGACTCAGGCAGAGGGAAGGACTCATAGTCTTCTGCTGGATACCTGGACAAAAGACCTGGAGACAGGCAAAAACAACAAGGTTTGTGCAGCACTTCGAACAAATTGTCTGCCTCCCTGAACACTTCTAAATAATCAATACCACCCAGACTATAAAGTACTTAGCATAGTCTCTGTGTGAAAGACTTATTAGATGCAAAGACATTAGAGAACCTTGACTCTCATCCCTCTTTACAATGCAGTCCAACTAAAATACATGAACACTTTTCCCGTGAGTAAAACATGTTCTGGCACTGTATGATACGTTCATATTTCATCTTCCCTTTCACCCTGTGAGAGTATCAGTCAACTCATGTCCACCACCCCTCCTCATCTGGAGAGATGATATCAAACTAGCTCACTCTGGTGGTCCACACTCATGCATATTACTAGAATCACTTTAGCTGAGTAGATTTTAGGCAACAAACCTGCTTTGAACGCAAGAGTGTTGGTTTTGGCCAAAGATTTTTTGTAGCACAGATACACTGAAGAGCCCCACTGCAAAAGAAACATAATGAACAAAATTCTCTACATTAGTGAAAAACAGTCAGCTTTTGGAAAACAAATGATTAAAAACAATAATGCAATTAAATTAGTGTTCCCTCGCTACTTCGCGGATCGTTGTTTACGGACTTGCTGTTTCACGGATTTTCAAAAAATATTTTTGTAAAATATTTATCGTGGTATTTTTGCTGTTTCACTGGGTTTTGCGGTACTCTGTTTAAAGTATTGTTGCACATGCATAGTAAGTATTATAAAGTGTAAATAACCACCTAAAATGTTTAGTCGTTTGGGTTAATTACCTACTTGATTTTTAAGTTATTTATATTTAATATTGAGGTAAATACTTTCTTACTGTGTCTAACTTGACTTACACGTGAAACTTCAAAATAAAAGACTCCGCCTTTACCTAAATGTATAGACTTCACGCTAGTTAATACATTTAGGTAAAGACGGAGTCTTTTATTTTGAAAGGGTCATTCGACAGTGGCCATCTTTGTTTGATTCCTATCATTCTAGCTGTAGGACGTATATTCAATGGTAAGTACTCGTATCAATTTTTTAAAATTACACATCTAGGTTTAAGAGTTTAAAACATTTTATGAACATTTAAGTAGATGTTTTTTAAAGGGTACATGTACAGTATGGGAAAAATTATTAAGCGAATGGGAAAGGGTTATGTATAAGAATGTGGGAAGAGTTTATAAAGACTTAAAATAATGTACTTCTGTATAACTACTACAATAAGCATAGCGTCACTACTTCGCGGAAATTCACTTATTGCGGGTGGGTCTGGAACGGCTCTCCCATGATAAGTGAGGGAACACTGTATAAAATTAGCTCTATTTACTATACTGCTATATGTAAACTGAGAGCTAATCCTAGTGCCACTAAGGATTGCAACACTGCTAGTCTCTGGACAGGAATTTATAACTGTATGCTTGTCAAATAAGAAAGGGGAGGTTTCTTACTAAGCTGCAGTTCAGGTTCTTGTCCACTTTGCAGAAGGCATGAGGTGGTATCTCGCCTTTTCCGGGCACGATGACACAAATATCAGTGACGGCCAAAGTTGCATGTGAATGACACTCGGGGGCACGACGGTATGTGATGTAGGTTCTCTGTGATGAAGAGCTGCTAATGTTGGCAGGGCGACCAGAAGGTGTGGTCTGGATGATGTGACAGCCTTGTTTCAACTTTTCTTTCCATTCGTAGAGGACACTAAGAATGGGAAATCAGTGATGTTGATCACTGCAGTGACACGGACATGGTGGTGGGGTATTAGTGTGTGTTTTGCTGGTCTAAGTGGATTAAACTATTGCTGCCTGTAGGTAGCATCTTGTGAGCAATGATGAAGTATTAGAGGAAGACTAACACAAACTGTGAAACTGTTGATGAGCTACGGTCTCTGATTTTACCTCTCGAAGGTGGAAAGGTACAACAGGTATGTCTAACAGAGGGCACAAAGAGTGAACACAGTGTTTAAAAACTTCAGCAGCACTGCTGCGTCTTATCCACTCATAACAGCACAAACCACACTAACACCACCACCACAACAGTGTCACTGCAGCGCTGAGAATGATCCACCACCCTAATGCTACGTTCACACATAAGCGAATTTTTTCGTGGCTGCCGTGGGTCAAAAAACTCAACATCCACGACAAAAATCATGACAAAAGCGGGCGGAGAATAGTATGCAAGTTTTTTTATATTAATATAATAAATGTTCCTCATTATATTAATACATTTTCGTGATATTACTATAATACAATATATTTATATATAATATTATAATAATATTAATACAATAATATATATTATATATAATAAATGTCTGAAACGTCTCATATATATTATATAATCAATGTCTCAAACAATGTCTATATATAACAATAAATCAAGCAATACCTCTAACTAAACATTTGTGGTAACTGTTGATCTGTCCCGCACACCATCTTGGAGGAATCCCTCCGATGTCTTTCGTAAACGCAGAGGAGAAACTTGTATCCAACAATGGAAACGGTATTTATATGGCATTTATATCCTGGAACTGGCACGAAACCCCCTCGTTAGACCACGAATCATCCTTGGCAGGTCTCGACAAACCATGACAAAGCATGAAATCGGGGGTCTCGATGACAAGCCACGGGAGAATCAAACAAGTTCGATTCTTCTGTGGTTTCGCCGAATTTAGGCCACACCCTCCCGAAAGCACACAAAAAGCCAGGAGAAGCCTCGACATGCCCTCGACACTCCAAGTTAACTCGAGAAATCACACGAAAAGGCCTCGCCACGGCAGCCACGATAAAATTCGCCTATGTGTGAATGTAGCCAAATAGGTGGAAGTCCTTACCACTAGAGAACAGAGTAAATTCGACTAACAAAGTAGAGAAAAAGATGGCTTATCGTCTTTAATTATGTAATTGCAGAATTTCAATGTGCATCTATATGGTAAGTGGAATGCATGAAATGAGTGTGAATGAGTGTAGAAACAAGAGGTCTGTAGAATGAGTGTAGAAACAAGGTGTGTATACTGCACAGTTTTTACTGCAATCTATTTGGTCATAAAATAATTATATTTTACAAGGATAATCAGTTTACCTCAAACAATCATTATTTTAAGATGTGTCTAAACAAATGAATTAGTCATACAAATACATTCAAACAGCATTAGTAAGGAAATTTAGCTTACCCAAAACTGCATAATGTAGCTCTTTAAAAGCCGAATAAAATCATATTATACCCACAAAAAGGTACAAAGGACCATTGTTCAGCTACAGAAGTTTCTAATCCTTTCTTTCCAAAATACTGACATTCATAGAAGGATTTGTTGGACAAAACCTAATAGCTATTTACTTCAGCACTAATTGCCAAGGGAAACATCTCTACACTAATACACTGTTATTATCCATTTCCCTGGCTCCTATAATATGCCTATTACATTCGGCTCCTGTAATTTGGAGCTCACTGTAACGTGGGAAGGATAAACAAGACTGACTCACCCAAGGTCAGTGAGAGGCGGCTTGTCCCTGCCTCGCTTGTAGCACAGGAAGATCTGTGGTCCCATGATGCTGCCTCCATTCAATTCAGCGGGCAAACCAGAAGGAGTGTACTCAAGGCAGGTATAGCCACGTGGCACCTCCTCGCCCTGAGAACGAATCACTACTGCAACATCTGTGATCGGGGCCATGGCCTGTGCTGATTTCCGATGGAAGCCTTCATCACCTGCTGCATCTTCTTCGAAAGGCTCAGAAGAGTCAGTGAGACCTGCGACCACAAAGTAATCTGCAACACGTGGGCTTTTGTCCTCCATCTTCTACCTGCCCCATAGAGAAGAGACAGTAGAGCTAGAGGGAGAAAATGTAACAGTAAAAGACAGTAGGTCATTCTGATCATGTCAGGAAGTAGCTACAATGGTGCTTGAAAGTTTGTGAACCCTTTAGAAATTTTTATATTTCTGTATAAATATGACTTAAAACATCATCATATTTTCACACATCCTAAAAGTAGATAAAGAGAACCTACTTAAACAAATGAGACAAAATATTATACTTGGTCATTTATTCATTGAGGAAAATTATTCGATATTACATATAAGCCAGTGGCAAAAGTATGTGAACTTATGCTTTCAGTATCTGGTGTAACTGTTGATCATTCTGGCACACCGGCTTGGAGGAATTTTATTCCAATTCCTCCCTACAGAACAGCCTCAAACTCTGAGATATTAGTGGGTTTCCTGCATTAACTGCTCACTTCAGGTCCTTCCACAACATTTTGATTGGATTAAGGTCAGGACTTTGATTTGGCCATCTCAAAACAATAATTTTATTCTTCTTTAACCATTCTCCAATAGCCTTCTGGCTTGTCTTCGTGACCTTTAGCAAATTGAAGATGAGTAGCAATGTTCTTTTTGGAGAGCAGTGGCTTTCTCCTCACAACCCTGCCACACACACCATTGTTGTTTAGTGTTCTTCTGATGATGGACTCATGAACATTAACACTGGTAAATGTGAGAGAGCGCTTCAGTTGCTTAGAAGTTCCCCTGGGGTCCTTTGTGACCTCACCAACTACTAGATGCCTTGCTCTTGGAGTGAACTTTGTTGGCTGACCACACCTGGGTAGGGTAACAATCAAAGTTACGTTCTGCAAGACAAAAGTTTCTTGCACAAACAAACAGAATTAACTTTCTCTGATCCTGTTCACTGAGTGTGTTTCTTATGCTTCTGCTACCCAAGTACTCACAGAAAAACTGTTTCACGTCACTGACTGTTCAAAATGACAAGGAGCATATGGTAGCAATTACATTCTGACTGCATAAAAGAGTGTAGCAGACTGTATGAGCTGTATGTCTATAAAGAAATTCAGGCAGTTCCTAAGATATACATGTACAACCCCAAATCAGAAAAGGTTGGGAATGCAAATAAAATAAAAATGCTATATTCTTTACATTGACGTTTATTTCACTGCAGACAGTATTAACCCAAGATATTCCATGTTTTTTCTAGTCAACTTCAGTTCATTTCTTTCATTTCAGGCCTGCAACATGTTCCAAAAAAGCTGGGACGGTGCAATTTAGGCTTAGGTAAGGTAAAAAACTATATAATGACATGATTTTAAACAGGTGACATCAACAGGTGATTATGATCATGATTTGGTATAAAAGCAGTATCCATGAAAGGCTGAGACTTTAAGGAGCAGAGATGGGCAGAGGATTTCCAGTTTGTCAACAAATGTGTGAAAAAAAACAAAACATTGAAATGTTTAAAAGTAGTATTCCTCAAAGAAAATTGGAAGAGTGTTGCATATTACTTCCTCTACTGTGTCAGTAAACAATTCAAGAGATTAGGAGGAATTACAGTGCATAGAGGCCAAGGCTATAAGCTTAAGCTGAACTCCCATGATCTTCTATTTTTCAGATGGTACTGCATTAAGAACCACCATTCAACAAGAGCTAATATAACCACATGAGCAAGGCACTACACTGGCAGAGCTTTATCAAGTTACGTTCATAAACACCACTTAAAAGTGTGCAAAAAAGATGCCTCATGTTAACCATATCTAGAAGGAGCATCGACTTCTCTGGGCTCAGAGGCATCTAGGATGGACCATCATACAATGGAAATGTGGTCAGATGAATCAGTATTCCAGATCTTTTTTGGAAGAAATAGATGATGTGTGCTCCAGACCAAAAACGAAAAAGACCATCCAGACTGTTATCAGCAACAAGTACAAACAGAGTTGTCAGTGCTCCTGGCACTTACAGTTGCAATTAGAAATATTCAATCCCCTCAACGCCAAAGACATTATAGAAATGTGGATGAAAGATAATGACAATAAATGACAAAAAACCTAATTAAACAACAAGCAGTATATGCAATATACATTATATACATGCAATATAAAAAATACATATGCAAGATATTTTGATAACAACAGTTGACTTTGAAGTTCAAATGAGAAATGTAACTCTGACCACATGTGCACTATTATTCAACCCCCTGCTTTAATACTTTGTGGAACATCCTTTAGCTAATATAACTTCCAACAAACATTTTCTGTAAGTACTAATAAGCTTCTTATGCCTCTCAATTGGAATCTTGGCCCATTATTTACATGCAAAAGCCTCTAGTTCAGTGATGTTTGATGGTTTTTGTACTGCAACTAGCTTCTGTAAATCCCACCAAAGATTTTCAGTCAGGTTTAGATCTGGTGACTGAAGGCCACTTCAGGATATTTCAGGATCTTTTTCTCAACCAGGCTTTGGTTGACTTGGAGGTCTGCTTAGGATCATTATCTTGCTGGAAGGTCCAATGATTGTCAAGGTTTAATTTGTCAATAGATGGCATCATGTTCCTCTTTAAAATGGCCTGGTATTTCTGAGAATCCATGATGCCAGGTACACAATCAAGAACGCCCCACATCATCAATGACCCTCTTCCATGCTTGACTGTGGGGGTGGTATTTTTCCACTAATAAGCCTGGCCTTTCACAGTTCCAGTTCCAGTTTGGTTTCACCAGTCCATATATCTTTCTCCCAAAACTCCATAGCCTTATCCAAATTCCTCCTGGCATATTCTAGTCGACTTTTGATGTTCCTTGTGGTTAAGAGTGGAGTGTTTTGGGCTTTCTTCCACACCAGGCAGGTTTGCACCTGTTCCATAAGTTTTAAACTTCCTTATAATGAATGTTCCCAATGGTGTCTCTTGGGATGTTATATTTTTATTTAGTTCATAACTTTAGTCCATAACTACCAAAAAGTTTTTGTGGTACAACAATATTACATAGGGGTTTAATAATTGTGACATGGCTATCTTAACAAAATATACTGTTACATGCAGATACTACGACATACATTTTCTGCTCTGATTTTATGTATCACTCAACACATAAAGAAGTCATCAAAAGCAGAATCTTGCTTGAAAATCCTAAATTGATAAATCCTTAAAATCTTTGGGGGGTTGAATATTTTTGACTGCAACTGTATGTGATGGCAGCATTAATGCCAAAAAGCAAAAAAAAAGGACAGTAGGGGAAGTAATCTGCAAATGCCTTCCAGTCATTCTTTGAGGAATACTACTTTTAAACATTTCAATAATTTTTTCACACATTTGTTGACAAACTGGAAATCCTTTGCCCATCTCTGCTCCTTAAAGTCTCAGCCTTTCATGGATACTGCTTTTATACCAAATCAGGAGGATAATCATCTGTTATTGTCACCAGTTTGAAATCCTATTATATATTTTTTACCTTACCTAACTAGCCCTAAATTGCACCAACCCTGCTTTTTTGGAACATGCTGGAGGCCTGAAATGAAAGAATGGATGTTTATTACCAAATGAACGTTGACTAGAAAAAAAAAAAAACATGAAATATCTTGGGTTCACACTGTGTGCATTTTCCATACTGTCCCCACTTTTCTGATTTGGGGTTGTACATTGAGAAATGTACAAAATGTGTCTGTACAACAATGAAAATGAATAGTTGGGTACTACCACAGCATATTTGCCCTTTGTGCAAGTGGGCTAGGACAGAGGAATTTACAGTTCAAATATGAAAGTGCCACTTCACTACAGAACACTCCATGTAACCAACTAAGTGTGACTGATTCTCTCTCCATTTCATGGTGCCATAAATAGCAGTGAGACTGTGGCAAAGGGTGTGCAGCTGTATGTCCCAGTCTGCTTTATCTCTTTCTCTCCCTGCAGGTCACCCCCACTTACACTCAATAATAAACAGCCAGCTTGGTGCCCATGCTAGGCAAATACAGTCATCTAAAAATGCGTTTTGGAATACTCGGCTAAAATGTAATTACATCACTCGACTCTGAAACATTTGATGCAATTACATCACTGTGTCCTGAAATGTTTGTCATAATTGCATCACTGTAACGTGAAATGTGAAGCCTGGATTTTACGATGCATCTTTGCTATAATACTGTGACAATTATAACTGCATATAAACTGAAATAATAAAACTAAATCCTCTGTTTGCATGTGAAAAATCATCCACCACAAACTATTAATTATATGCCAGAATTTACGATGGATTGCTTTAGTCACATACTTATTAAGTAATTAATCTCTAGAACCCAGCTGGAACTGGAAAACACATGACTGACATCCAAATGTCTCTTTATTATTGTAGTATAGAATAAAAATCACAACCACAACCACACAACTGTGATTATTCTGTTTTAAACCCTATAAACATATCACATTTATGGTGCTTGAAAATAGTTTAAGTCTTGGCCATAGTTTACATTTCACAGTGATAGTTTCTTTTTCTTTGTATCAAACTAGTGGTTGGTGATGTCACCTCATTGTTCCAGTCACCTGGCTTTGAGTCCCAGCATGCCAGCTGTCTGAGTAGAATTGACATGTTCTCCCTGTGTCTGTGCAAGTTTCTGCCATATAATCTAATTACCTCCTAACCAAAGACTTGTTAGGTCAACTGGAGTCTCTGTGTAAGAGACTGGTGTTATCATTGTAGCAAAGTAGTCAGAATATCTCCACCAAAACTTTGTCTTCTCTTCTACTGCTGGCTTCAAAGGAAGCTATGATTGCTAAACTCCAGTCATGGCCAAGTTATACAAGTTGGCTTGTGTGTGTGTGGGAGTTGGCGGTATCGCCATGGTTCACAAAGATGAAACCCCATTTAAAAAATATCATGCTGGGGTGGGAGATATTATAAATGATAATGTATGATGAAAAATGTTTCTACAATGTGCCTTATCAGAAGGGGTCAGAAGAACCATGCTACACATTTCATTACTTGTGTAAAGCTATAAGTTTGAACAATCAGATGCTAGTCTGTCCAGTGCACATTTACACCGACAGACAAATTATTGGTCCTTCCTACCTGTACAGTCCTCAGCTGCTTGGCAACACATGGAGGAGCTGATGAATAAAATGTTCTTTCATATGTAAAGACAATACCTCCACATCTAGTGGAAACTCCAAAGACTCTATTCAACAAATGAAGGAAGCACCTTAAAAGGAAGCACCTTTTAAGACAGATACAAAATAGTTAATCCCAACTGGAATGCCTCCATTATTATACCCTATAAACTTCAATTTCCGAAAAGCAATACCAGTTACCAGTGTGCTAGTTCGCTAATAATCAGTATCTATATTGATACTGTAAAGTTCATATCTCACAACCCCTAGTCTCAATAATTGTGCACACTTTTTAATATGTATCCAACATTAATCTCATGTAGAACCACATGAGGCATTTGTCTTGATGGTGGGAGGGAATGTAGACTATTAGGTCAGTTGTCTAGACATTTATAATAGGAACAAATTTATTTAAAATATGTAACATAATCTAAAGCCTGATGAAGTCATCATGATTCCTGGTAGTGTAAAGCAGGTAAACAACTTCTTCTTTGGGCTTTTCCCTTTTCAGGGGGCTCCACAGTGAGTCATCCTCCTCCATCTCACTCAATCCTCTGAATCCTCTGTCCTCACACCAACTACTTCCATGTCCTCTCTAACTCCATCCATATATCTCCTCTTTGGTCTTCCTCTTCGTCTTTTT
>JAVSBU010343698.1:0-10454 GCA_033118015.1 Loricariichthys derbyi | reverse complement strand
GACTGCGGAAAATTCACATTTTTGTCCGCAAGTCGGCAGCAACGCACACTTTTCGGCACTGTGACAGCACCTTTACAGTCCAAGCAATTGCAAGTTGAGGGCCTTGCTTAAGGGCCCAACATGTGGCACTTTGAATTCTGGACCTTCCAATCAATAGTCCAGTACCTTATTCACTGCACCACCACAGTCCTACAATAAACACAGTAATTGGTGCAGGGACCCTGAAAACTGTAACACTTAATTGATTTAAGCAGTGGTCCAGTGGGATTGGGCCGGAAAAAAGACTTGCATGCCAGAATACACAGTAGGCATTTAGCAATAACGGAAATCCACTGAGATCAATTACAAACTAGCACCTGAGCTTTCCACCACAACAAAGCTCTTTCACACTGCAGTGGCTCTTTCCTTTAATCATCAACCATTGCAACATGATTATTTTCCATGCCAAATTAACTCCATGCCAAATTAACCAAAGAGTTTTGTGCATGAATCAGTTTTAGAAAGATCAGAACAAGTCATATCCAAGATTCCTGCAAGAGGTTTAGAATGATTAGAAAGGTCCAACAGGCCATAAACATAAAACAGGATTTATCATATATACATGGTACTCCGTTTAGGCACAGCTTTAATGCGTATAAATGATTTTAAACGTTAGACTAAACCAAATTTCGTTGAAGCGCATGTTCAGGTTTCTCATTAGAACGTGGGTCAGTGTAAGAAAGCAGGTTTTACAGAAACTGGCGCGATTTATGGTGGCTTCTCTCGAGCGCATTTAGCGCGCTGTCTGAGGAATCTATCAACGCGCCAACGTGTCATCCCAGCACACATCAAACACAACTCGAATCAATTCATAGAGAACACTTACCGCATCACCATCAGGACCCGCTGTGGATAAATCTGTAGCTCACACGCCCATCATCCTCTCCAAGCTTCGCTCTTGTGCAGTGCGCATGCGCGCGTCTCTCCCTCCGACCGTTTGAGGCGAGCATCTGTTAAAATTGCGTGACGCAGCCGCATTACAGTACATTACGTAGGAAGGTTTTATAAAGCTGTTTCTTATTAGATAACTGTATATTCCCACTTAAACTAATACCGAGGAATAATAGTTCTACACTAAGTCAGCCTGTAACAAACTCTTTGCTACTGAATGGGTATTTTAATGCCACAGGGCTCCTGGTTCTGCTTATGAAAATCACTTATATTATGGTTTTTATTATGTTTTTATCCTCCAAAAGTTGAGCAAGGATTTTTTTTTCGTTTAGAATATTAAGAAAACGTATTTGGATATATAGGATGTATGCATACATTGATGCTTGAAAGTTTGTGAACCCTTTAGAATTTATATTTCTGTATAAATATGACGTAAAACATCATCCGATTTTCACACTTCATAAAAGTAAATAAAGAAAATCCAGTTAAACAAATTAGACAAAATATTATACTTGGTCATTTATTTATTGAGGAAAACTACGTATTAGTGAGTGGCAAAAGCATGTGAACCTCTAGGATTAGCAGTTAATTTGCAAGAGAAATTAGAGTCAGGTGTTTTCAATCAATGGGATGATAATCAGGTGTGAGTGGGCATCCTGTTTTACTTAAAGAACAGGAATCTATCAAAGTCTGCTCTTCACAACATGTTTGTGGAAGTGTATCATGGCAAGAACAAAAGAGATTTCTGAGGACCTCACAAAAAGAGTTGTTGATGCTCATGAAGCTGGAAATGGTTACAAAACCATCTCTAAAGAATTTGGACTTCACCAATTCACAGTCAGACAGACTACGTACCAATGGAGGAGATTCAAGACCAGTTACCCTACCCAGGAGTGGTCAACCAACAAATATCACTCCACAAATATATCCAGAGCATGTAAAATAGTTGGCGATGTTATAGACATTTTTGCAAATTTATTAAAAAGGAAAAACTGAAATATCACATGGTCATAAGTATTCAGACCCTTTGCTGTGACACTCATATTTAACTCACATGCTGTCCATTTCTTCTGATCCTCCTTGAGATGGTTCTACACCTTCACTGGAGTCCAGCTGTGTTTAATTAAGCTGATTGGACTTGATTAGGAAAGGCACACACCTATCTACAATGCTCACAGTGCATATCAGAGCAAATGAGAATCATTAACTCAAAGGAACTGCCCAAGGCACAGATCGGGCCAAGGTTACAAAAGAATTTCTGTAGCACTCAAGGTTCCTAAGAGCACAGACCTTAAATGGAAGACGTTTGGGATGACCAGAACTCTTCCAAGATCACTGTGGCTGAGATGCAGTAGGGAGATGGGAGAAAGTACCACAAAGTCAACTATCACTGCAGTCCTCCACCAGTTGGGGCTTTTTCTCCTCAGTGCAAAACATATGAAAGCCTACATGAGGACTCCTAGACTATGAGAAATAAGATTCTCTGGTCTAATGAGATGAAGATTGAACTTTTTGGCATTAATTCTAAGTGGTATGTGTGGAGAAAACCAGGCATTGCTCATCACCTGCCCAATACAATGCCAACAGTGAAACATGGTGGTGGCAGCATCATACTATGGGGGTGTTTTTTCAGCTGCATGGACAGGGCAACTGATTGCAATTGAAGGAAAGATGAATGTGGCCAAGTACAGGGATATCCTGGAGGAAAACCTCTTCCAAAGTGTTCAGGACATCAGACTGGAAGACTCATGAAGACTCATGGCTGTACTAGATCAAAAGGGAGCTTCTACTCAATACTGAGCAAAGGGTCTGAATACTTATGACCATGTGATATTTCAATTTTTCCTTTTTAATAAATTTTCAAAAATTTCTGTTTTTTTCTGTCAAGATGGGGTGCTGAGTGTACATTAATGAGGAAAAAATGAACTTTTTTGATTTTATCAAATGGCTGCTATGAAACAGTGAAAAATTTAAAAGGGTCCGAATACTTTCCGTACCGACTGTAAATTTGTAATAATATCTTAATATTTTCCTGTTTGTTTTTTAATTTATATTTAATTTTATTAAGTCAACTATAACTTAAATTATCCTATGACTAGAGATATATGGTTTCAATATCTTCTTTTTATTCTTTCTCATCTTGATATATCTATTCTTCCCTGATTCCTCTTCTTTTTCCTGATCTTCTTATTTTTCTTCATCTGGAATAAACTCTTCTATCTCAATCCATGAGATGTCCAGCTTCACATCTACAATTTTTATTCAGTCCCTGCAGCACCACCACTGAGGAAAACTTGCTGATGGTGTTGTCATCCCAATATATCTGGTGAAAAATTTGGTCACCATCTCAGTCATGGCCTTCTTCACCAAAAAGTAAATTAAATTTATTCAGTGGACCCGGTAGAGCTGATCCCATCTGGTACTATTTCCTAATCTTCTTCCTCTTCTTCTTCCTAATCTTCCTCAGGAATTGATTCTTCTGTCTCAGTCCATGAGATGTCCAGGCGCACCTTGGAGAAAAAGCTGTTGGTGGTGTTGCTTCATCTTCCTGCAAACGGTGCACTAAGTTGGTACTCATGAACCTGAACATCTTCTTCTTCTTGGTCTTTAGGTTCAGTGACTGACTAAAGTACTGACCCATGATTAATGTCCCTAATCAATCAATTCAATTAATTAAAAAAATAAATATTATAAAAAATATGTTATTTTTTGTAAACAAAATCATTAATTCAGTGTCAATTTAACTGATTAATTAATTAATTAAAATTAACCTATTAAGAGCTACATTAAGACGTTTATGCTTTTTCCTCTTCTTCTCTTCTCCTTTTCATCCATATATCCTTAAAGTATTTTATATCACCTGATTCAGCTAATAAGATATGCCACTTGCTAAACTTAACATACTTAACATTGTGTTGGTGAATTAGTACATAAACCAGAATACAGAAAACAGCTTACTGACAATAACCCTTTAAACCATCATTCATTCATTCACTTTCTTATTTGCTTAATCCCCAGATTCAAGAGAAAGCTGGTGCTTAGCTATCGACATAGGACATGAGGCAGGAACAACCTTAAACGGAACACTAATCCATCGTAGGGGACACACTTTCTTTTAATCCAATTTTTTTAACCAATCTTCACAGACACATTGTTGTGCATCCCATGGGTGCTCTCACCAAGACTTTCAAGTGTCATGATGGGATGTGAGGGGGTGAACCTAAGCGTAGGGGCATGGGCCCCGCAGTCCCGAAGGCCAATGGAGAGGCTAGCAAGGAGATGGAGACACTGAGGAGGAGGGGAACTATCTCTACAGTATGTAAGGTCCATTGCAAACCTGTGAACTTTTGAACCTTTGCTGCCTTCCCGCTTTGTGGGAGAGTCGATACCCATGTCCCTGTGGAGGCTCCTCCCATGATGTGGCCACTGAAGAGGATTCGAGTGGACAGAGTGGCAAGGTGTGAGCATAGGGGCAGGATGACAGACCACTGTGACAGAGGCGTGCAAGGGTGCCCGTAGCAGTGATGAGAGGGCTCAGAGGGCTGAGGGACATGGTAGGCATGTAATTTTACCAGGACACCTAAGGACTGAGAAGTGCATGCGACACATGATGTAAACAGGAGTCTAAGGGCTGACGAGCGCAGAACGCGTGTAATGTATATGATAGCCTAAGTGCTGAGAAGCACACAATGCACGTAACATTAATGAGGAGTCTAAGGGCTGAGATGCACACAACACAAGTAACATGAGTGAGGAGCCTAAGGGCTGAGAAGCACATGCAGCAAGTGATGTCAGTGAGGAGCCCAAGGACTGAGAATCACAAGCAGTGGATGATGTCAGCAAGGAACCTAAGGGCTGAGAAAATAAGCAGCACATAAAGCTGTGGGAATAAGCAGCGCTTAAGGCTTCGGAAGTGGCTAGCAGTTAACAGAGATAGGCAACACTTAGTTGTGACCAGCGGCCAATGGCCAGCAGAGATAAGCAGTGCTCAGCTGCAGTTAGTGGCTAATGGCTCACAGAAGTAAGCAGCATTTATGGCTGTGGAAGCGGCTAGCGGTTAGAGGCACTGAGCAAAAGTTAACACAAAAGAATAACACATGTAAAGGTGGTAGTATGCAGTGTATCCTTAACCCGAAGTCCCCCTGAGGGGAAGGTCCCAGGTGGAACCAGATCCAAGCCTGCACCTATGGTTAGCATTTTGGTGCATGGTTTCACCTGCTTTCTGGAGGGCACAGACCTGGCTTCCGGTAGCAAAGCACTTGCCTTTGCCATCCATGCTAGGCCTGGATGATAGAGTGAAATCCCCTCAGGGTTTTCTGGGTGAAGGCTGTTAGGAATCCACCAATGCGCAAAGTTCTAAATGAAGCGCTGGAAGAAGTTGATGAACCCCAAGAATCACTGGACCTGGGCTGGGGCCAGCTGGACATGGCTTCAGTCTTGCCAGGGTCCATTTGAATGGAACCCCGGCCAGCAATGAACCCTGAAAGGAGACTGAGGTAGTGTGGAAATCGGATTTTTCCAGCTTGACGTACAGGAGGTGCTCCAACAGCAACTGGAGCACCCGCCTGACATGCCAAACATGCTCCTCCTTGGATCAGCTGAAAATTGAGATGCCATTCAGAAACACATAGACGTATCGGTCCAGGGTCTCTGGAAGCCGGTCTTCTACTAGTCACCCTGCCAGATGTGCACCAGGTTGTAGGCAGACCATAGATCCAGTTTGGTAAATACAGTGGCCTGCTGGATCACATCAAATGCTGATTTCATCAGCGGCAGGGAGTACCAGTCCTTGATGGTCATGCTGCAGTGTCCCATCCTTCTTTTCCACAAAGAAGAACCCTGCCTCCACGGGTGAGGTGGAGGGGTGTAGGAATCCATGCTCTAGGCCCTCTTTGATTCATTCCTCCACCTTGGGTGCGGGGGGGGGCTCATCCTTGCTCGTCCTTGAACCACTTGCACAAGCCTCACTGGAACACCTTGATGAGCGCTTCCTCATTTCACCTGGACTCTTTGGCCAGGATCCGGAAGTCGATGATATAGTCGACTACTGGCTGGGTGAGCTCAAGGAGGTGGGGGGAAGGGTGCAGACCCCCATGGGGGTGGTAAAATGTCTGGTGAATGCCTGGGCAAATGTCCTCTCCATGGCGCATTCTTTGGCCTTGGCCTTCCATGGCCCAAGCCAGGGTCCAGCTGGAGAGCAGTGAGACTATATACATTTATATTTTACATATATGGCATCTAGCAGATGCTCTTATCCAGAGTGACTTACAGTTGATACAATCTTAACCCACAATTGCTTGAATTGTAAGGGCCTTGCTCAAGGACCCAACAGTGGCAGCTTTGCTCGTCCATGGTCCAACACCTCAACAGCTAGTCTACCACAGGCATGTGATTTGGTACATGGGGAACCTCCCAGGCTGCTGTTTGCCATAAATGATGAACTTAAGGCCTGAGAAGTACACAACTCATGTAACGTAAACAAGGAGCATAAGGGCTGAGAAGCACAAGCAGCATGAGATGTCAGCGAGGAGCCTAAAGGCTGAAAAGCACAAGCACCACGAGATGTCAGCGAAGAGCCTAAGGGCTGAGAAGCACAATAATTTCTTCTAAAAGTCAACACAAGTTCTTGTTGACTTCTAAAGGCACTTCTTTTCTGAAAGTAAAGAGATTTTCATTCACAATCCATTTTTTGGAACGTGTTGCAGGCCTGAAACGCAGCATTTGATGTGTATTCTGAAACACTTTTATGCTAAAACTCTGTTGTTCCTGTGACCGAAAGGTGTAGTCAGACATGGACGTAGCAGAGCAAATCCTACAAAGGCTGGCCTCCAGCACTCTTGAAATTAATGAGCAGCCAACTAACAGCTGAGATGAGGTTCCTGCAGTGATGTGCACTCCAATTTGTGCTAGACCCCTCCTGCTTTGCCACCAAACAAACTGAGGTGGCCTTCAGGATCAGTTGGCTAAACGGGAGGGCGTTTAATTGGGCTGCTCTATGGGAGCTGAGGTTTCCCATCTGTGCCTCTACCGACCTATTCACACAGATCATGCATTGGGTGTTTAGAAGACAGAGAGAAAAAAAGAGAGAGAGAGAGAGAGAGAGAGAGAGAGAAAGAATGTATCATTTGATTGTCTAACTGTTTAACCAACAGTGTAATTGCTTGCCATTCATTACGTTTAAAATGGCTAGAGTTGTAATTTTGGTAAAATATATTTAAAAGATCATGATGTTTTCTCTTGTCTTATTAGTCTTGTTTATATGCTCTTTTATTGAAATTATTTGGGTGACCATCTGGACAATTCAAATTTATGAATATTTTATTATCATTTTTCATATAAATGTTTTATCGCAACAGAAAAGGAAAGAGATTAATTTATAACAGCAGTGATTTAATTATTTTCATGACATGAAGAGCAAATAATGGTATTATACTCTACAGTATATCATCAGTCTGTAAGAAGAAAGAACAGCAGATGGCACTAACACTATATCTAAATGCAGGTTTGTACAATTCCACATACTCTTACCTACTACATACCTTTTATTCCTAATGGTTCTTTTCTGTCTGGTTAAGGCTAGCTGTAGTTAAACATAGATTATATGTATATCTGTACAGAGGTTAAATGTGACATTGAGGTTAAATGTGACATTTATGACAGGTCGGACTCTATAGCTTTGCTTGCTCTGTGCTTCTGTTTATGACATCTATGGTCTCCTCATTCCAAATCTGGTCTTTTCTTCCTGTTCTGGTTAATTAGTTATAGCTGCTTCCTTATTTAAACCCTTTGTTTAGATCCCTGTTATTGATATTTACTTAAAATATGGAAAGCCCTGTAATAAAAAAGCACATGGCACCACACTGCTTTTATATGCCAACTTTGTTACACTTGGGTCAAGGTCAGTTTTCTGTTGAGCTATCAGTTACCTGTTCAGTCAATTTGCGCTACACAGTATTGTCTCAATTCTTCAGCACTATGCAGGTAATAGAAATCACCAGAAATCACTGTAAGAAAAACCCTTCATATACAAGGAATATTGACTTTACCTCATTGACCTTAGGAAATTGATATATTATGTAGGTAGAATCTTGTCTAGACATCTCAAGATATGATGAACATAAACATTGTAATGTAATGCAATCTTTCTCAGCTGCTGTAAAGGTGTTTAGGACATTTTATTGTTGTCCAGCAACAGGAGCTATCTCACTATATGAATCCTATAAATATACAGTATATCCATGTGGTGGTTACATACTAAGTTTACTGCAAAAATAGATACTATATGGAATAAAAACACTGTGTACTGTACTGTCTTTCCTGTATAATGAATGTGTATACATTCAAGCAAAACTTAATACTTGACACGGTGCACTAGAAAGACTAGAAACATGCTGGAGAGTGCATTATTTTAAGCTTTAGGGTCATTAATTAGCATCAGACAGCACACAAACCAATAAGATGGTAATTCTAACAAGTTTGTGTCATGATGTGGGGGTCGAAGTGGAAAGGAGGACCCACGTGCAGACAGCTTCATGAATAAGTGTAGGCTTTATTGAACATAAAATAAGGCAACTAATGAAACCAAAGCAAAACAAATAAGCAAAACCAAAAAATGAAACCAAAAAGCCTAAAGGCTAACCCCCAAGGGCAGATGGAGCTAGGGCATGCGGCAATGACTAGGACATGTCCAAGGCGTACTGGTCCAGCCAACCACAGCGTGTGGACCTGTTTTTATGGCCGGATGAACCGAACCGGCCAACTACTAGGACAAAGGGGAGGCCCAAGTGAGGGTGTGCAGGGTGCAGTGAGGGGACAAGCCCCAAGTAACAACCCGCCTACAGTAGCAGCTAAACTAACGGTATCCCACTGTGGACACTTTAGGTCTGACACATCCTGGAAAACCACACGGGGACCGCAGGGGGTACAGAGGGGGTTCGGGTGGTGCAGAGTACAGCTAACTGCCATACTCTAACAAGCTACACTCTGTCGAAACTCAGGCCTCCAGACCTCACTCTAAACTATCTCTAAAAAGGAAGGGTGATACCTTCATCCCTCACCTTCTCAGGCGGCATAAGAGAGACTGGTGCGTGCACCTGCTGCGCATCCCATGGATGCAATGAACCAGCTTGGGACATGCCTAGCGTGTAATGGTACTAACCACGCATCAGCTAAAAACCCTATCTAACATCTGACACTGGCTAAGTAATCCACAGCAAACCAGTACTGTCACCGGGCCGACAGATGAAAACAGGTCTTACGGTAAGCAATGGCCCACAACGACTGAACTGAGTGGCTTCCTTAGGTAAGTGGTGACATCTGAACCCAATCTGATGGAGTTGATTATCCACGTCCGCCATCACTAGCCGTGCATGCGCAGGAAGCGGATGCCTTGCTGGGTTCAGTTGTGACGTCATCTCCACGCCAGAGTAGTCAGAGTAGACCTGGCGTGGATCCTAATACTTTGAGCCTGATAACACATAACCAATGTGTTTGACCAAAAAACAAACAAACAAAAAACCTCCCAAAACAAATAAGACAAGAGGAAATATTATATCGTCATGATGCGGGTGAGGACCTTATCGCAGAGGGTGAACAAGGGGGCACAGAGTCTGTGCTTGGGATGAGAGGTGGTGACTATGGGAAGTGCCCTCTTGCCCTACTCTATCTAGGGCACTAATGACTACCTCGGCCCTCCTGGTTCCTACACCGTTTTCCACCTTGGTCAGAGAGCTGGTACATTTATGTAGAAAAATCGTGGGCTTGATGCATGAAGCAATGAAGGACACGATGAGAAACAATGCAGAAAGCTGGATTTAAATAAACGGCAAAGCAGCTGTTTCTCATTGCACCTGATTGTTTTGATCTTGAAGCAATCAGAAATTCTGAGATCAGGACAATCAGCATGCCGGCTCTGCCCTCTCACGGCTGAATGCGAGCTGGAAACATGCCTGATGACATATATAGGTGCGTCGACATAAATTCTCTTTAAAAATGTGCATGAAGTTAGAGGACAGTGGTATTTGTGTTAACTCTTTAGATGTTTTTATATTACTGTGTACCATATTTTTCAGACCATAAGGTGCACTTAAAATCCTTTAATTTGATCAAAAATCGACAATTCACCTTATAATCAGGTGCACCTTATGTATGAATTCTATTTGCACTTACTGACCGATTTTATGTGGTACACGGTGCTCAAAATCTGTCAAAACAATCTGTCAAAGAATGGCTTTGGTAAGCAATGAAGCCGAAGCACTTGATGGATTGTTGGTGCATTACGGCTACCATAGTCAGGGGCCTTGCAGAGTAATACGTAATGTACTTCAACATAATATTACAGTGTGTTGGTTAGGACTCTAAAATGGCGCCTGTTAAGAGACATTCTTACAAAGCAGATTTCAAACTCAATAGAACATTAAAATAGAGCAGCTGCGAGACAATTCAACGTTAATGAATCAATGGTGTGGAAGTGGAGGAAGCAAGAAGATGACCTGTGCCAAGTAAAGAAGACCAAACAGAGTTAC
>JAVSBU010343679.1:0-10455 GCA_033118015.1 Loricariichthys derbyi | reverse complement strand
TTTTTTGGTGATTTTGGTAGCATTCAACACAATATTAATTGTGGAACTTGATTCTGTTTTGTACAATGGAGCACCGAATAAACCCTTTAAAGAAACATTAAACTAAATGTATATAGTAGTTTACACGTCCAACACTGATGCTTCCAGTTGCCCTGATGCTCCTTTTCCATGGTAGCTGTAATGAGGAGGCTGTCTCCATAGTGCTTTGAGACAGTCTTCCTCTTGATCGGTGGCCGCGCTGCATGTAGGAAGTACTTAGCGCCATCTGGTGGCGCGGCACCATAGCACAGTCTAATTGGATTCACTTGGCAGTATGACTATAAATTGGTTAGAACAGATCTGGAGCCTCGAGCTGACATTGTGGCTTCACGCCCATCACGAGGGATTGCACGCCACTCGAGCTCCAGATCTGTCCAGGGTGGCGTGCTATGGTGAAGCTAGGGGGTGTACTGCTATAACCTGTTCTGTTTATGTCTTTTCAGAGCCTGTTTCCTTTGGACCGAGGCACGTCCCAGTTCCCCATGAGTCTGTGATTAGGGATGAAGGTACCATCTGCTCTTGGTAGAGGGCAGGTGGAGTACAGGTTGGAGCCCGGAGGTATTTGAGGCACACCTAGACAGTGTAAGGAAAGCAAGGTTTTCCCTGTTGGACGGAGGCACTCCCCGCGACTCACTGGCTGGTTGAGTGTGCGCCTTGCACCCGTAAAAAAACATTGTCCAGTGGCGTGAGCGCCTTGGGTAAGGTGCCTACCTGCCTGGATGCTCCGGGCTTCCTGGCTGGTGTTGCCAGATTTGGGACGTGCGCTCGTGGTTCCCGTACACCGTAGCTTCCGCCGATCCCCGCGGATCAGCCGGCTCAACTGGTTCTGGTTTGTTTTCAGTTTATGTGTTCTGTTGGTTTTCTTGTTGTGTTTTAATAAACATTATTGTTATTTTACGCTGTCCTGCTTGTGGGTCCCTTTTGTGTTAAAGCCCCAGAATGTGACAGTAGCAATGTCATTTGTCACCGACTTCAAAAAGATCAAAAGGGAAGAAATCCACATGTGAATGCACGTAAAAAATTTAACAGCATGTTTCAATTCATTGTGTTACAGATGTTGTCATTCAACTCAATCTAGTTTTTATGCACCATAGTTGCCAAGAAGATTCTCAAAAACCTTGTTGTACTGTGCTTGTTTTAACAACAGCTCCCTGTTAGTCATGTGTACTACATAACCAATGGGAACTGAAGGGTGCTGATGAATCTATATAATCTGTAAAGGCACCCTTTTGTGGATATCATGCACACAACTTAAAGCCCCAAATCATCTATCAATCTCAGTGCACATTTTGGTTACTGGTGACAGTAAACCCCATCCTTTCTACGTATCTTTAACCAATAAGTTCTGTTTTAGCTTTTGAACACATATCCTAACAAAGCCATTTAATTCATCCAGACTCTGTATCAGCTGTGGTACAGACAAACTGTCATTATGTGCGCTGAAGGTAAAATTGAACAGATTTCTTATTTTTAGTATAGAAGCCAGACACATTATTCAGACAAAAGAAGCTGTCATGTGACCCTTCTGTTCTCTACTATTGGGACTGAAAATAGCATTCACATCTGAGCATTTCTCAGCCAAGCTCTCTCAAGCTGACTGCAGATGTTGCACAACAAACTTGAGGAGCCCAAGTTTTCCACTGGTCGCCAAATAACTTATCGTGGTGCATTTGCTCACCGCAGATGTGCAAAACAGCATCACATATTTTGGGTCCTCGAGCAAGACCATTAACCTACAATTGCTTAGATTGTACGATTGAATCAATTATAAGTTGCTCTGGATAACGGCGTTTGCTAAATGCCATAAATGTAAATCTAGCCTGATTATGCATGCCCAGGCTTGCTTAAAAGAATTTGCATAGCACCTACGATAACTGCATGCCTAGGCATGTTTGGACTGATTTTGTGGGCAATATACTAGTAGGGTTAAGTAATGGGAAATCACGAAAATATGTTAGATCTACCAATTGGTACACGATATTATAACGTACAGGTGATTTTCATGATCAGCAGCCCAAAGTCCATGAAATACACACAAAACTGTTCAAAAAGCGAAAGTTTAAGGGACAACTTTGGTGAAGCTGGAATTTAAACTCAAATGTGAAGTCACCAAATCACTCCTTTTGAAATAAATCATTCCACCCTCCAAGAAACCTAGCTCAGCTTCTCATTTTCACTTTCATTATTGCACGTTTTGTATCGTTCTTCCATTGTTATACTTACTCCTGTTTTGGTGTCTATAATTAAATAAGCCCACATAAACCTGTTCTTGGCCCGTAAAAGGGTTCTGGATAAAGTTATGCAATTACTTTCCCACACTGCTGATCTGTGGGCTGAACATTTCGTGTAAAGTTACGTAACGCGGAGGTTAGTCTGTAAAATCAAATCACTTAGTTTAATAGGTACCACAAGCTTGTACCTGTAATTATTTTTATCAGACGCAGCTACCACAAAATATTTGGTTGGCGTACAATTAGTGATATATTATATTAATTAGTGATACATGTGCCAGTCGTCCTCCACCCATTCACCCACCCTCACAGACGTGGTATTGTGTTTGGTAGCAGTGTTTCTGTGGCTTTTAAAGTCCCAATATATTATAATAATATTTCGCATATGAGTAAAACTCACCTTCTAATGACTTGGTATGATATTCGTTTCTTTATTTTATGTATTTATTTGACAAAACCTGGTTATAAACATATCATGCGCTCGTTTCCTGTTAGCGAGTGCTACGTCATAGCATCATGTGATAAGCTATTTTCGATCATATGACTCCAAACATGACGGACACAGCAAGCAATTCTGACAGATCCGTACGTATTATTGCTTATTTTGAAATACTTATTGAACATGTCTAAAACACACTTGTATTTGATATAAAACAAGACCAATAATGTCTTTTGAATCGTCAATTACACTTTAAATGTTCTGTTTGTGGCACACGCCAGTCACGTGATAAGATGGAAATTATCATATTAACTGGTCAGCCTGATCCCTTAGGAATCTCCGAGGGGTTTCCCCAATTTATTTCTTCTAAATGTCTCATACCAACCAAAATCTGACTGAATTATTCATATAATGGAACTATGAGGTGTTAGATTTGTACCCTATATAATTTGATTTTATGACATACTGGTGTCCTTGCTAGGCTGAAAATAGTGAACTGAACTATAATAGCCAATTATGCTCAAAATTGACACTCATGAAGGGCTAGAATGAGAAAGACAAATTGTACATTAGAAATCCCCATCTGCAATAGGGTGTGACAAATAAAGCAATAGATACAGTATGTGTCTTCTCAGAATGGTTTGCCACCAAAATACATTATTTTAAGCAGACTAGTTAACACGAGCATTACACCAGAGCTACTACAATAGCAATAATACACTCACTGGCCACATTTTTGGGATCACTTGGACCCACGTTTGCCTTCAAAACTGCCTTAATTCTTCATGGTATAGATTTTCCAAGCTGTTAGAAACATGCAGCAGAGATCTTGGTCCATATTTACATGACAGCATCATGATGCAGATTTGTCGGCTGCACATCCAGGATGCAAATCACCCGTTTTACCACATCCCGGAGGTGCTCAATTGATTTAAGAGCTAGTGACTGTGGAGGCTATTTAAGTACAGTGAACTCATTGTCATCTTCAGTAAACCATTTTGAGATGATTTGAGCTTTGTGGCATAGTCAAAGTCAAATTTATTTGTATAGCACTTTTTAAATGGAGCATTGTCTCAAAGCAGCTTTACAACTTATATGTTATTCCCAATTTTAGCAACAGTGGCAAGGAAAAAAATTCCCCAAAGGTTAATCGGAAGAAACCCTTGGAGGACCAAGACTCAAAAAGGGGCTCATCCTCCTTGGGCTTAAAGGTATAGATAACAACCAATAGCTTCACAGAAATACCTTAAACAAACAAACAAACGAAAACCATCAGGAAATTATAAATTGCCATAGTTCAGTACATAAAGTCCTTCTTATATCCTGTGTCCCCAGCAGGAAAGACTTAGTGCATGACCTCCCCATCCGATTGAAGGAGGGAGAGAGCCATTGTTCTCTGCAGTCTGAGTACAGTAGGGCTGGTGGTTATGAACTGCTTGAGTGGAGATGAGGCAGAAGAGCATCTAGGTGGGGACCAGGATGGATAAACACCACAGCACGAACTGCACCAGGCACTGGAACAGGATGACTGGCTTGTTATCCTGCTGGACATAGCCATCAGAAGATGGTACACTGTGGTTAGAATGCAATGAATTTGGTCAGCAACTACAGTCAGGTAAGCTATGGAATTTAGACAATGCTCGGTTGTTATTAAGGTACCGAAAATGTGCCAAGAAAATATCCCCCACACCATTACACCACCAAAAGCAGCCTGAATTGTTGATATAAGGCAGGATGGATCTATTGCTATCATGTGGCCAAACTCTGACCAGTTCAAGTGAGACCACGTGAAGTGTAGCCTCAGTTGCCTCTTCTTATCTGACAAGCGTTGTCGCCTCATGGTCATGGTCATGAAATGCCTTTATGGTCACTAGTCACAAGTACCAGAGAAATGAGCCATCAACCCGTCCATACACATACAGTTTGACAATTGGGGAGACAGGACAGGAAGACAGGGATGAGGAATAATGCAGAATACATGGAGAGACTATGCTCATAAGGGAGTACAGTTTGGGGAAAAAAAACACCTCAGCAACATAGGCACATAATACATTACAACATGAAGACCAGGACTTGCAACAGGCGACTGGTAAGGGGTGAAGACAACCCAGATCAAGCAACCAGCCATCCGGTTCTGCAGCCATTGTCGGCGCTGATCAATGGACCCGTCAAGCTGCACAGGGGCTTGCTGTAGGCAATCTGATTCAAGGTTCGACATTGAGAGATGCCCTTCTGGCCATTCTCTTCTGACCTCTGGCATCAACAAGGTATTTTTGCCCAAATAACTGCCACTCACTCACAACTCTTTTTGATTCTCCATGAAGTCTAGAGTGTGAAAATCCCAGCAGAAGCTCAGCTGCTGAAATACTCAAAGTCATGTCAACATGACTGCATGTTGCTGCCATATGATTGGCTTATTTAATATTTGCGTTCACAAGCAGTTGAACTGGTGTAATAAAGTGATCAAGGAGTGTATGTATCGTATTATCTTTTTGGCCACGTCCCAAATCTACACAGGTAGCTTGGTCAGTTGATGCATGTCCCCTGGCGTTCCAATTAGTCATGCAGTGACTATGTGCATATGGCATACTAACTACCGTTAAAACGTTACCATATGGGTTCAAGCTGAACATAGGACCTTTCCGGTTTTCACTATTCCAGCCCTCCAAGGTTTTACAAATGACTTGGTCATATGATATCCATAAAATGTACACACACTCACACATCAGGTCTTGACATTAATTTTAACTGTCATTTAAATTCACAGACATCAATCGGACAACAGAAGAAAACCCAGAAGTGTATTTTTGTAATGTAATATATAATAATTTAGATACAGTGCACTGAAGTTTAAGGGCAGCAAAGTGGTGCAGTGGTTACTGATGTGGTTACCCCATGTCTGGGTGTTTTTTCTAGGAACTCCAGATTTCACCAACATTTCAATGACACGTCTTAGGTCAGTTGGCATCTCTAAAGTCTTCCAGTGTGAATGTGTGTGCATGATCCCTGTCCAAGGTCCGTTCCCATCCAACAGACTGTACCACCAGTTAGGTCTCCTACGACCCTGAATAGGCTAAAGCGGGTATGGAAAGTGAGTGAGACGATTGTCTAGAAACACAATACATTGTATCAGGTCAACCTGGGTATGAGTGATTTCCTATGGACATTACTGTTGCTGAAGTCTCATGTGATCCCTCTTGGCTGTGTTACCCTCTAATTCCTCCCTTTTAGTTATGCTGCTATAGTTACTGCTGCCGAAGTTTCATGCTGCATTCAATGGTACAATTTTTTTCTGTTAATAAATTCTTAACAATACCTAACTACATTTTCTCTTTTTTCTCCAAGCTCTTGTTCCAGTGCCTGGTGCAGCTCATATGCTGGTGTTGTTTCTCCATCCTGGTCCCACAACGAAATGATCTTCTGACTCATCTCCAACCAAGATGTTCTGAAACACCAGCCCCACCGTACTCAGACTACAGAGGACAGTAACCCTCTCCCTCCAACAATCAAGGGGGACGTCATGCCACCAAGACCTACCCGCCGAGAACACGAGGTCCTAAAATGACTTCATGTACTGAACTACAACATTTTATAATTGTGTGATTATATTCATTTACTTTGTTATTTAAAGTATTTCTGTAAACTTATTAATTAGATAACTTAGTTAATTCTTACATATCCCATTAAGCACAAGGAGGTTGGTCCCCCTTTTTGACTCTTGTCCCTCGTAAGCTTTCTTAGTAACATTTAGGGAGTTTTTCCTTGCCACTGTCACCAAAGGCTTGCTCAATTTGGGAATAGCCATAAATATTAGAAGATAATCTATAGTTGTAAAGCTGCTTTGAGACAATGCTCCATTGTAAAGTGATATAAAAATAAATTTGACATTGACTTTGACACTGTCACACATTGATTAAACTGTCAAACTGTATTTAAAGTAAACAAATATTAATGTTCACATGCATTGAAAAACGCGACATAATTTCTGAAACACCGTGGGTGGGTGTTACTATGATGCTCGTGTGGGTGTGGCTATGACATGTTCTTCTTTCCTAACTGGATAAATAGATTGCATTAGATATACTAATTTGCATAACATCTTACACACCTCTTCTGTTGGAGGATTCAGCAACCCACAGATCAAGCAGATGGTACATGTAAATTCCACTTTTTTTACCACATGGTGTCTCACCACCTCCTTCTGCTTGTCGCTGGTGGGAGTTTCTACACTGATTAAGTTTTTTTTTTATTCTTTTCATTTTTAACCCCAAATTTTCCCTGTCAGCTTTGTAGGGCTGTGGCACCTATCTCTGGAGAACAGATTGAACAGACGTAAGCACACCACGGATGGTGGCCTGTGGTTTTTGGCTAGCTCATTAAACCACCGTGCCACCTGAGCATCAAGGTTTGGTTACGGTGAATCAAACGCTTCGCCCGTCTATCATGATTTGATGCTTAATGAAGAATCATGATACTATGTTCTAACTGATTTTTTTACTTCTGTTTTTTACTTCTGTTGGCCCTCTTATGGAAAGCTTTATGGTTCGATGTTTAACCAGACGATAGATGGTTATAGGACCAGCCATTTCCTTCCAAGTTCCAAGTAGAACCATTTTAATTATGAACAACAAGAGGCCCTTAAGGCACAAAGAATCTTTTCAAATGCTTGGTGAGCATATCTATGAACTTAGATCTAAGGTTTGTTTGTGGTCAATCAATAACCTGCACTTTATCTAAGTCTATGTATAACCAGACAACAAATCAATCTTAGGGAAAACCATTTCCAATAATGTTCCACATGGAACAATTTTAATTATAATAGACAGACAGACAGACAGATCGACTGACAGACAGATAGAAACCTTAACTGATGGATAAATGCAATGCAATGGTTGTACAGGTATTTTCTGTTTAACATCAATCTGATCGACGTCTGTTAGAGGGTAACACAGCCAAGAGGGATCCCATGAGACATCAGCAACCCTATAGTAAATAGTAGAATAGTAAAATAGTAGAATTCGATAATGTACTGAGCGACTTCTTATCTCCATATTCTCTACCTCTCTACCTTAATTAGTTCAGTGGTTAATTATGGAGTAATAGTTGTTTTATTTACTGCCTGGCCAAAAAAAGGTCACACCGTAATATTTCATTGGACCGCCTTTAGCTTTGATTATGGCACACATTCTCTGTCTAAAGTAATATAAATTTTTCCCCAATATCTTATATTGATGATGGAGATTTGGACCCACTCCACAAAGTCTTCTACCAGCACTTCCTAAAGATTCTCAATGGGGCTCAGTTCTGGACTCTGTGGTGGCAATTCATGTATGAAAATAATCTATCATGCTCTCTGAACCACTCTCTCACAATTTGAGCCCAATGAATCCTGGCATTGGATCATCTTGGAATATGGCCACAGTATACAGTATATTCAGGTATCAGCTGACCTCATTCTTTGGACCTGACCTAGAATTGCAGCAGCAACCCTACATCATAGCCCCACCCCCCAGGTGGTGACCTTTTTTTTTGGCCAGGCTGTACATTTTTCACCAGTCAGGAAGTGAGCTGTACTTCACTTGCTCCAGATTGTGTGCTCTGATAAAAGCTCCTGACTGATTTAGCTCAGCTAATGGCCAAGTGTGAGACAGGAAAAGTCGTGATAAGTGAGAGAAAACAGGAAGTAGTCAGGTATAGGACACACATACATGCGTGTCACTTTACAGTCGTTTAAAGTTTGTCACGCTTCACAATCAGGGACACGGAACAGAAAAGTTCCCTCATAGACTGTTCTTTTTTGCTTACTACTTATTTTCGTATCGTAATGTCATCTCCAAATTTGAATATTACACTGATAAACAACTGCCATGGACAATCGCATACAAAGGACAAAGTTAAATTCTGTGGGAACACATGTTTATTCTACATCTTCCGATAAGTCATAGTTGCGTTTAGTAAGGTCATTCATTCACTTCTTATCCACTAAAAGGTTTTTAAAAGTGAGGAACCAGAAGGAAACACAGCCAAGAGGAATACATAAGGTTATATTGAAACTAGACATACATACATATCAAGTTGGGATAATTTAGCGTAATTAGCTAACCTAATTCATGTATTTGGTCTAGAGGAGGAAATCAGAGTACTGTAGTAAACCCACATGACATGCAAAGTCCAAACAGGCAGAGTCTGAGGTCATGATCAAACTGGGGAAATGTGAGTGTGAGGCGAGGATAACTTTTAAATCTCTATTCTGAATGAAATGTCACTTAAGCTGTCCAATCTGCTCACTGATCCTTAGCATGGCTATATTATTATCCTATTATGCCCTGTAATACTTCATATTATAGCCTTGCAGTTTACATTTCTCAATTAGTCCATACCATAATATAGTATGTCTCTCGTTTCTTTGGGTGACATGAGGTCTAACGATTTTTCAGCGGAGAAAGGAACAGCAAGGAGAAAAGAAGTGACAGCAAGGAGGAAATGAGACGGCGCCCTCAAGTAACCACAGTTTTGCACAACATTTCCTCTGCAAGTGAGCTGGCAAATGTGGCAAAGGGAAGCGGTCTTTGACCTGCAATTTCCTTTTACACAAAACTGTGAAATAAGCTTTAAATAATCCCTCATGCATCAGTTTGAAAAATGCTACAAACTTACTTGACAATATTCACAAAAACATTAAAAAAAGAGAAAGTTAAAAGGAACCGAGTTTTATTGTGAATTAGTATCACGAACATTCCGACCAATTTCCTCATATTAATTTACCACAATTTATTTAGAATTAAAACGCTGAAGATAGTATATTTAGTACTGGATCTACAGTATAAGGCCGTGTTCTTATTAAGGGAGGTTTTGACACATTGCTGTCTATGAAAGAACATTTTCCCTCATTTTTCCTGATCAGGTTTGCAGCATAACCTGGAGTTCATTAACCTACAACATGAAGACAGAAATGAGAGCTTCTGCTGTCCTACTTTATTTAATGCACGGTATTTCCCTGTTCACTTCCAATCATCTTCCACTTTTATAACCTAGCAAATACCTGTCTCAAAAGAAACAAGGCTCGAGTCAAAGGGTGAAGACCAACTTCCTTTATTTTGCTTGGGGTTGTACACCCACAACCTGCTTCCTTCCAGATAAGCACACACACCGACAGGGTGATGGCTGATTTATTAAGAAATCACTTGTCTTTCTAAAACAACATCTGCAGCAGTCATAAGTAGCTGATAAGCTGCTGGGTGATGACTGGAATTTAGATCAGTTGTGGACCATTTAAAGATCAAAACACATCCATCCTAATTGTTTCTCATTCTAATCATGATTAAAATCAAAGCTTCTAGTCTAAACTTTGACCACACAAATAATTGCATACTAATTGTAGAAATAATGAAGCAACAATCCTGTTTGTCCAGCCCAGGTCAGGATTATCAGTATTTCCTTTTGAGCAATATTAGTATGCATAGTTTATTAACTATAATTTAAAACTTAAAGTCCCTGTATGTTATACAATCAAATTATATAGGGTAAAAATCTAATACCTCGTAGTTAGATCCGTTATACCCAGAATGAATAATTCAGTCTGATTCAGGAGATTCCTAAGTGGTCAGACTGACCAGTTAATATGATAATTTCCATCGTCCCCTGATTTATCATGTGACTGGCGCGTGCTGTGAACAGAACATTTAAAGTGTAACTGACGATTCAAAAGACATTATTGGTCTTGTTTTATATCAAATACAACAAGTG